>PVJC01037371.1:0-17256 GCA_004026665.1 Murina feae | reverse complement strand
CAGCGTCTATAATGAAACAATTGTTACTTTTACTGGTTAGGCCGGAGCTGCTCTCTCCTTCAGCTCCGGAGGATTCTATGATTGTTACAATGTTTCAAAAAGCTGTGTTTCGCTAGAGGCAGTTTAATTGGAGCTGAGCTGAAGGGCTCAGCTTCACTTTCCCTCCTGCCGCAATGGAAAGGGCTGTTTACTCAGGTCCAGGAGTGGCGGCCACCATGTTGGCCGGGCTAATTTGCATACAGCCGCTCTGATTGGCTGGTGGGCGTGGCTTACCCTGTCTCGGAGAAACGGTTAATTTTAATATTTCGCTTTTATTAGTTTAGATACTAAATGGTAAAAAATTCTATGAAGGAAAAGAAAGCAGAGTAAAGAGGTCCAAAGTAGTGGGGAGGAAGGTGGCTAATACATATATGATGTTCAGGGAAGCTTCATTGGCAAGATTAAATTTGTGGAGAGACATGAAAGAAGCAAGGTAGTGAACCCATATAGGAAGAATGTCAAAGGCAGTAGGAACAGCAGGTAATAAAAACCCTCATGCCGGCCCTAGCCGGTTGCTTAGTGGTTAGAGCTTCAGGCCATGGACCAAAGAGTCCTGGGTTCAGTTCCCAGTCAAGGGCATGTATCTTAGTTATGGCTCTATCCTAGGCCTGGGTCAGGGTGTGTGTGGGAGGCAACCATTCGTCTCTCTCTCACACATCAGTGTTCCTCTCTCTCTCTCTCTCTCTCTCTCTCTCTCGCTCTTGCTCTCGCTCTCTCTCTCTGCCTCCCTCCCTTCTTTCCACTCTAAAAAATCAATGGAAAAATACTATCCAGTGGTGATTAAAAATGCCCCTAAAAAACAAACACACAAAAACCCTGATGCAATAGTATTTTTGGCCTGTTTAAGGAACAGCTAGACTAGTACACCTATAGTAGAGTGAGCAAAAACAGACACACAAAAACCCTGATGCAATAGTATTTTTGGCCTGTTTAAGGAACAGCTAGACTAGTACACCTAGAGTAGAGTGAGCAAAGGAGAAGGTTGGAAAGGTGCTACAATATTGTAAATGAGCAGGGGATCAAGTCACATAGGGCTTTATAAGCCACTGGAAGGACTTTGGTGTGTGTGTGTGTTTTTAAATAAGACAAAAAAAAACACAAAAAAACTTAGAAAAATTTTGGACAAGAGGAATGCCGCGAACTGGTGCTACATTGAGAATAAACCATAGGTGGACCTTGCAGAAACAGGAATACTAAAGAGGCTTTTGCAATAAATATGATAGTGATTAGACCACTGTAAGCTGAAAGTTGTAACAAGGGATCATGTTCTGATGAAGGTAACAGGATGAACTGATAAAATGGATCTGGGATATTAAAGAAAGAATAATCAGGGATAATCTAAAGTTTTTGTCTGAACCATTGGAAGGATGGGATTGTTTCTCCTTTTAGGGAAAGAAGGAATTAGTTTTGTTTTGAATGTATTAAGTTTAACTATCAAGACATCTGAACGGGGACATAAAGTAGTTAATGAGTACTTGAGTCTGAAGTTCAAGAGTAAGATCCTAGTTAGAGTTAAAAACTTGATATTCATGTACCCATAATAAGATGGTAAAAGCCATAAGATTGGATGAGATCATCTAGGGAATGAGAATAGAAAAAAGAGAACAAAATAAAAAAAGGTCCAAGGACTTAGCCCCCAGTCACAGCAACACTTAGCAGTGCGGGAAATAAGGAGGACCTAGCAAAGGAAGCCAAAAAGGATTTGGCCATTAAAGTAAGGGGGATGATTGAGAAAGTGGTGTTCCCAAAAGCCAAGAAATAGACCATCCAAGTTTGTCCTGTTGTTTAAGAGAAAAAAGAAATCTCAACACCACCCCCAAACACACACACACCGCATACCATATCACACCCCATTCATCTTATATGAAAGCATTGATTTAAAATCAGGAATTTATAAGAGGAATTTTTTGCCCCTCTTCTTAGAACACTCTTCCCTCTTTTGTCAGCATGATCACTTTCTTTATTTAGAAGTTGTCTTCTCAATAGGGCCTTCCATTGCCATCCTAAAATTTCGATTTACTATCCCCACCTCAGATACTTCATATCTCTCTTCCCTTCATTTTTTTCCCTCTTGAGTTCTTATCACTGTTTAACACAGGCACATTTTCCCTTGTTTATTTGTCTCTCCTGCTAGTATGTAAATTCTATGAGTGCAGTGGCTCTTGTTTCCACAGCATTTCAAATGCTGCTTGACATGTGGTCTTTTTTTTTTTTTTTTTTTTAATTGAGATCATTGTAAAGTCACATGCATTTGCAGGAAATAATGCAGAGAGATTCTTCTTACATTATACTAGTACTAGGGGCCCAGTGCACAAAAATTTGTGCACTTGGGAGGTCCCTCAGCCCGACCTGTGCCCTCTCGCAGTCTGGGACCCCTCTGGGGATGTCCACCTGCTGGTGTGCATGGTCAGCCTGGATGAGGGGCTGATGGCTGTTTGCAGGCTAGCCAAGCCCTCCAGTGTGGACCCTCACCCCATTGGGGTGTGGCCAGCCTGGGTGATGGGTTGAGGGCAGTTTTCAGGATTCCCATAGCCCTTTCAGGTTTTGGGTCCCTACTGGGGTACCTGGCCAGCCTGTGTGAGGGGCTGATGGCTGTTTGCAGGCTGGCCAAGCCCCCCAGTGGGGTCCCTCACCCCATTGGGGTGTGGCCAGCCTGGTTGCGGGCATGAGTGCCATTTTCAGGTTGCCCACAGTCCCTTCAGGTTTTGGGTCCCTACTGGGGTACCTAGCCAGCCTGGGTGAGGGGCTGATGGCTGTTTGCAGGCTGGCCAAGCCCCCCAGTGGCGTCCCTCACCCCATTGAGGTGTGGCCAGCGTGGGTGATGGGCTGAGGGGCGCTTTCAGGCTTTCAGGCTGCCCACAGCTCCCATTGACCCAATGTTTCAGAAAGGCTGGCTGGAAGCAGGTTCCTGGGGTTTATTTATCTTCTATAATTGATACACTGTTCCTTTAAGCTGAGGCCTAGGCAGTTAATGAAACCTCCTCTCTGCTTCAGCTCGTGGTTTCTATAATGAAACAATGTTGCACTTAGTAGTCAGCCAGCCTGCTGTTTGCTTCAGCTCCTGAGGCTTCTATGATTGAAACATTGTTGCAAATATGTTCTTGCCTGGAGCCGGGAGAAGGCCAGCTGCCCGCAAACAGTTTTACTCCTGCTGCAACGGATGCTGCCTGTTTACTCAGCTCCATGAGTGCCCGCCTCCATCTTGACTGGGTTAATTTGCATACAGTCGCTCTGATTGGCTGGTGGGCGTGGCTTAAGCATCCCGAAGTGTTGGTCAATTTCAATATTACGCTTTTATTAGATTAGATTATGTTTCCTATGGCTCTTGTAACAAACTATCACAAACTTGATGGCTTAAACCAGGGGCGGGAATGCCTGGCCAGAGAGCTATATAAGGCACTGCCAATCATTTGGTTTGGCCCTACCAATCATTTGGTCTGGCAGGACTCAAAATTCAATAAATCTAGGAGCTTTTTTCATAGCAACACAAATTTATATTAACACTTTGTAATCGGACATTTTCCCGCCAAATTGCATTGTAACGCAAGGCTTTTTTGGCATTTTCTCGCCAAAATTAGACTTTCCGTAAAATATTCATATCTTTCGATCTATTTGATATTTTTCTATGAAACTTTCAGTGTTTTAGTTTAAAAAGAGGTCTCTATTTACTTTGCAAAATATGTGTTATTGTATTTTTTATGTACACAAAATTACTACATTCTAGGTAAACATATAAAAAACACACTCTTTCACAATCAAAATAATTTTATTTATACAAAATTACAATATTTTTTCGAAATTTTCAACAGATCTTTTAAAAACACTATAACCTAATAGTGCTTCACTGTGTGGTAGCGTTTGAAAGACTTTCCTTTGTGCAGGAGTACATTACAAAACTTGCACATGTACCGCGTTTCACTGCGTGGTTTATGAGCGGCACACACACGACAACGACGTAAAACATTTTTATTTTTGCCGGTTCCAACTAGAGGTTCCAATGTATGTTTCCTCATGTCCATTGACAGTCTCCCTGATGGATCCGATTTTACTTGTTTCCCGCAAAAAATGTGTTAAGTGAGTTATATGAAGCAAATGATGTTATAAATATCCAAATGGCCGTTGGCAGAAAACGGCCCAACTCCTGGCTTAGCTTTGTTGATAGTATTTTTTATTAAGTCTAATTTATCTGTATCTGTATTTTCGTTGTCTGCTAATGCTTTTGGTGTCATATATAAAAAGCATTACCTAATTCAAGGTCATGAAGATTTACACCTATATTTTCTTCTAGCTGAGTAAGTTTTATCTTCTAAATTCAGGTCTTTGATCCATTTCAATTAATTTTTGTGTATGAAGAGAGGTTGAGTTCCATTTTTTTCTTTTGCATGTGTTTATCTAGTCCCAGCATCATTTGTGGAAAAGACTATATTTTCCTCACTGACTGATGTTAGTACCATCTTCCAAAATCAATTTCTGCAAACAAGATAGCTGTAGGGATTGTATTGGTTGTGTAGAGTAATGCTATATTAACAACATTAAGTCTCCCAATCCATGAAAATGGATGTCTTTCCATTTATTTAGGTCTTTAATTTCTTTCAATCATGTCTCATAGTTTTCAGTATGTATCTTCTTAATTTTATTCCTAAGTATTTTATTATTTCAAGTACTATTATGTGTGTGTTTTAAATATGTTTTTAATGATTTCGAGGTTTTAGCAAAGGCAATTAGGCAAGAAAAAGAAACAAAAGACATCCAGAACTGAAAGAAAGAAATAAAACTACCTTTATATTCTGATGATATGATTTTACATATAGAAAACCCCTAATAAATCCACAAAATGACAATTAGGGATAACAGATAATTTGGTAAGGTTGCATAATACAAGGTTAATATACAAAAAGCAGATGTATTTTTATACACTAGCAATACACAACCTAAAAATGAAATTAAAACAATAGCACTTGCCCAGCTGGTGTTCTTCAGTGGTTGAGCATCGAATCCATGAACCAGGAGGTCACGGTGCGATTCCTGATCAGGGCACATGCTCAGGTCGCAGGCTAGATTCCCAGTAGGTGTCATGTGGGAGGCAGCAGACAGATGATTCTCTCTCATCATTGATGTTTCTTTTTCTTGCCTAATTGCCTTTGCTAAAACCTTGACTAGAGTATTGAAAAGGGGTTCCAAGAGCAGACATTTGTCTTGCTCCTAATTTTAGGGGGAAAGATTTTATTGATATTATTCTTTAACCATTAACTCTGATGTAAGCTATGGATTTTTTGTAATGTCTTTTGTCAGGTGGAGGAAGTTCCCTTTTCAGCATTTGTTAAGTATTTTATGAAAGGATGTTGGATTTTGTAAAATGCTTTTTCTGTTTTAATTAACTTGATATTGTTTGCTTTTCTCTTTGGTTTATTAATATGGGATATTACATTAATTGATTTTCATAAGTTTAGCCAACATTGCATATCTGGGATAAATTCCACCTGACCATGATGTTTTATGTGTTTTGGGTTTAGTTTGCTATTTTTTTTTTTTTTTTTAGTTTGCTAATTTTTTTTTGATGATTTTTGATGATTTTTGTGTGTGTATACACACACACACACACACACACACACACACACACACACACACACTAGGGGCCTGGTGCACAAAAATTTGCGCACTCAGGGGGGTCTTTCAGCCCGGCCTGTGCCCTCTCACAGTCTGAGACCCCTTGGGGGATGTCCACCTGCTAACGTGCCTGCCTGTGTGAGGGCTGATGGCTGTTTGCAGGCTGACCAAGCCCCCCAGTGGGGATCCTCAGCCCATGGGGGTGTGGCCAGCCTGGGTGAGGGGTTGAGGGCCATTTTCAGGCTGCCTACAGCTCCCATTGACCCAATGTCCAAGCGAGGTGGCTGGAATCAGGTTTCTGGGGTTTATTTATCTTCTATAATTAAAACTTTGTTGCCTTAAGCAGAGACCTAGTCAGGCAATGAAGCTTCCTGTTTGTTTCAGCTCGGTGGCTTTTATAATTGAAACATTGTTGCCTTGAGCAGAGATCTGGCCACCCTAGGCAGGCAGTTTCAACTCCATCCCTGGTGCAATGGAAGCCTCCTGTTTGCTCTAGCTCCGTGGCTGCCGGCTGCCATCCTGGCTGGGTTAATTTGCATACAGCCACTCTGATTGGCTGGTGGATGTGGCTTGGCCAGTGGGCGTGGCTTAGGTGTCTCAGAGTGATGGCTAATTTGGATGTTACTCTTCTATTAGATTAGATACTCTAGGGGCCCAGTACACAAAATTCGTGCATGGGTATTTGGGGGAGGGGGAGGGCAGGTGGGGAGGTCCCTCAACCGGACCTGCACTTTATCCAATTCGAGAGCCTTCAGGAGATGTGCTACTGATGGCTTGGACCCACTCCACGTAGTTCTCTGCTCTCTGTGGGACCTGTCTGCTCCACACCACAGGGATGGGCAAGCAGGCCCTGCTGGACACTGCCTGCAGGTACCTAATGGCTTGCGCCCCCTTGTCCGCAGCTGCCGCCCCAGCTGGACCTAGGCCAAGGTGGTGGCTGGAGGTTCCCGGATGGGTCTGGCTAGCCACACCCCCTCATCCCCAGGTCCGCAGCCACCTCTCTGGCCAAGGCCCTGCCGGGGGGTTCCCCGATGAGTCTGGCTCGCCACAGCCTTTTGTCCCCTCGTCCACAGCCACTGCCAGGTCCCCATCACTGGCTCCCCCACTGCAGCTGGGCCCAGCAGGCCCCCGCTTGTCTGCTTGGGGATCATCATGGCGACCTCCCAGCAGGCCCTGCTGGGTGCTGCCTGCAGTCTGATTGCCTGCTGGGCTCCCATTACCAGGGTCACACTGCCAGTGTCCCGCCCCACCACTATGGACACCACCATTTTTGTCCTGGAGTGATGGTTAATTTGCATATTACTCTTTTATTAGATAGGACTAGAGGCCTGGTGCATGAATCTGTGCCAGCCCTCCCTGATGGGGGCCAACCGAGTGGGGCCAGCAGGGAGGGAGGGGAAGGGATGCAGGAGGGGGCCAATTGGAGAGAGGCTGGCCGGTGGTAGGGGCCACAGGCGGTTGGGGGGGTGATCAGGCCCCCCGATCAAGTGGTTGGCCGCCACAGTGCTCATCATAGTGATTGGTTGTTCCAACATTCTGGTCGCTTGGCTTTTATATAAGTACTAGGGGCCCAGTGCACAAAAATTTGTGCACTTGGGGGGAGTCCCTCAGCCTGGCCTGTGCCCTCTCACAGTCTGGGACCCCTCAGGGGATGTCCACCTGCTGATGTGCCTGGCCAGCCTGGGTGAGGGACTGATGGCTGTTTGTAGGCTGCCCACAGTTCCCATTGACCCAGCGTCCCAGCGAGGCTGGCTGGAATCAGGTTTCTGGGGATTATTTATCTTCTATAATTGAAACTTTGTTGCCTTGAGTGGAGGCCTAGTCAGGCAATGAAGCCTCCTGTTTGCTTCAGCTCCGGGGCTTCTATAATTAAAACTTTGTTGCCTTGAGCAGAGACCCAGCCAGCCGAGGCAGGCAGTTTCCTCCAAACAGAAGCCTCCTGTTTGCTCTAGCTCCGTGGCTGCCGGCCACCATCTTGGCTGGGTTAATTTGCATATAGTTGCTCTGATTGGCTGGTGGGCGTGACTTGGCTGGTGGGCATGGTTCTCGGGATGATGATTAATTTGCATATTACTCTTTTATTAGATTAGAATAGATATAAGAGACATTGGTATGTAGTTTTGTTGTGATGTTTTTATCTGGTTTTGGTATGAGATTAAAGTAGTCCTCATAGAATGATTTAGGAAGTGTTTTCTTCATTTTTTGGGAAGAGTTTGTGGAGGATTTGTGTTCATTTTTCTTTAAACATATGATAAAATTTTTAAAGAAACCATGTGGATATAACTTTTATTTTTTGATTACTAATTCAATATCATTTTTTTCATATAGGTCTTATTCAGCTTGTCTATTTCTTCAGTCAATTTAAATCTCTCTTTTTTTCTTTGTCAGTCCAGCTAATGCTTTGTCATTTTTATTGACTTTATCAAAGAACCAATTTTTGTCTTCATTGATTCCCTCCATTATATTTCTATTTCATTTACTCTATTTATTTCCTTTGTTCTTGCTAGCCTCAGGTTTAGTTTGCTTTTCTTTCTCTAGTATCTCAAGTGTTAAACTAGATTGCCCATATTGGAGTCTTTTTTAAATGTTCACTTTCACAGCTATAAATTTTCCTCTGAGCACTGCCTTTACTACATCACATTAAGTTTTGGTTTGTTTTAATTCATCTGAAAGTAGTTACTTGCCTTAGTGATTTTTTTTTCTTTGGCTTTCAGTTATTTAGGCTTCTGTGGTTTAATTTCCACAAGTTTTGTATTTTCCAAATTTTCTTCTCTTATAGATTTCTAATTTTATTCTTTGTGGTCAATTAACACATTTTGTATGTTTCGGTACTTTTATATTTATTGAGACACGTTTTACGGCCTGATGTATAGTCAGTCCTGGAGAATTTTCCTTCTTGGGTTTGATATGTTATATGAAACACATATATGCTTGTGTTTCATGTGCACTTAAAAAGAATATGTAATTTGCTGTTATTGGGTTAAGTGTTTTACAATTGTCTGTTAGGCCAAGTGTGTTACAGTATTTGTACAAGTTTTCTATTTCCTTGATGGTCATTGAAAATTGGATATTAAAATAAGTGTTATTGTGAATTGTTTTTTCTCTTTTCACCTCTGTCAGTTTTTGCTTTGTGTATTTAGGGGCTCATTTGTTAAGAACTTATATGTTTGTAGCTTTTATAGCTTTTTGATGTATTTACCCTTTCTTCATAAAATGTCCTTCTTTTTGTCTAAATCTTAGTATAACCTTTCCAGCTCTCTTTTGATTACTGTTTATGTAGCACATCTTTTTACATCCTTTTACTTTCAATTTATTTGTGTCCTTAACTCTAAAGAAATTCTCTTATGAACAGTGTGTGTGTATATATATATATGGATTATATTTTTATCTATTCTGCCAATCTCTGCTTTTAATTGGAGATACTATCCATATTATGTGTCTATACATGTAGACACATTATGTGGTAAGGTATCTAATCTAATAAAAGAGTAATATGCAAATCGATCCCCACTCTATTACACCTAAACCATGCCCACCAACCAAGCCATGCACACCAACCAATCAGAGAGGCTGTATGCAAATTAATGCAGCCAAGATGGCAGCCAGCAGCCACAGAGCTAGAGCAAACAGGAGGCTTCTGTTGCACCAGCGATGGAGTAAACTGCCTGCCTAGGCCAGCCAGGCCTCTGCTCAAGGCAACAAAGTTTCAATTATAGAAGATAAATAATCCCCAGAAACCTGATTCCAGCCACTCTCGCTGGGACGTTGGGTCAATGGGAACTGTGAGCAGCCTGAAAACAGCCGTTAGCCCCTCACCCAGGCTGGCCACACCCCCATGGGGTGAGGGTCTCCACTGGGGGGCTTGGCCAGCCTGAAAACAGCCATCAGTCCCTCACCCCGGCTGGGCAGGCACATCAGCAGGTAGACATCCCCTGAGGGGTCCCAGACTGCAAGAGGGCACAGGCCGGGCTGAGGGACCCCCCCGAGTGCACAAATTTTTGTGCACCGGGCCCCTAGTGTTTATATAATAAATTAATTTTTATTGAATGTGTGAATATTTGCTGAATGATTGAACAATTCATGGACCATTCTCATGTAGGTTCATACAGTCAAAATGTTAAAGAAAATATTACAGTATCAAATTCAGCAAGCATATATGTGTTTCATATAACATATCAAACCCAAGAAGGAAAATTCTTACAGAACAAAAATGTTGCTAATATCTGTAATTCATGGAGAACTCTTATGAGCTTTCCTTTTTCTTTTGGAAATGAGAAGGGATGCCTGAAATCCTCTCATATTTAGTATTGTACTGGAGGAACTAGATAGTATCATAGGAAAAGAAAAAGAATTTAAAGGTCTTAAAATGGAAGAGAAATAGCAGTACTCATCGTTTGCTAATTCTCTGATCTACAAAGAAAGTCTAAAAGATGCTATAAGCAAACTTATTCATAGTACTACATTTTCCTAGAACTTGCATTATTAGTGTCATAAAGATAAATTTTAAGAGACAACTATCATAGTCTTGTTTTATCCAAAAGAAGATTCTTTTTAGCAATTCCATTTTGAAGATGTTGAATTTTTCGAAAAAAAAAATTTTAAATTCTCACCTGAGGATATTTTCCCATTATTTTTAGAGAAGTGGGGCGGGGGGGGGGGGGGGGGGGAGGAGAAGCATCAATGTGAGAGAAACATATCCATTGGTTGCCTATTCTAAGTGCCCCAACTGGGGCCAGGGATCCAGGCCCATGTCTGTGTCCATGATTATGAATCATATGTACAATGTTTTGGTGTTATAACCACTGAGCACACCAGCCAAGGACAACTTTTGAATATTTTAAAAAGTCAAGTTATATTTTTTTCCTCTAGGGCTACAGAGACTTGTGATGAAGTGGAGAGTCTGCGGCCTCCTCGGTTCTTTAATGAAGATGGAGTTATCAGACCTTACAGGTTGAGGGATGGTACTGGAAATCAGATGTTGCAGGTGGGTGAAGAAATATCTTACAAGTTAAGATTAATTTAGCTTTATTGAAAGTAGCTATATTTAATGCTTTAAACATATGTTAGATTATTTGAACTTCTATGTTTTGCTTGATTCCATTTATAAGTTCCTTATTTTAACCTAGGTTTTATTGTACATTTATTTACTATAAGATTTTTTTTCTTTTTTACAGGCATCAAAAAGTTTGATATGAAAACAGTTAATGCATGACTTTGCAACTGAAAGCCAACAGTAGATTTTAGTCTTAAAATTTACAAACTACGTACAGCTGTTTCAGTGTTTTGAAAACAAAGAAAAGTTTTTGTATTGGTAACTTTTGTATAGGATTTTTAGTGAATCTGATCTTTTTATAGGGTATTCTAGTTCTGTGCTGGATTTGCTAGATTTATTCAAAAACATTGTGCCTGTATACCCTCATAGTTGGTGGTACTTTTTAGCCAGTGATACCATTTCTGTTTAGGGTATTTCCTTCTCTTTATCAAACCAATAGGTGCTTTTATACTGGATATAATTCTCATGTCCAACTAGGAATGGGTAAAGAAAAAATCAGGACTATTGCTATTCGAATTCTTAGGTTCTTGTGCTTTTCTTTTATAGATGCTCAAGTGGCCAAAACCCTCTTTTTGCTTTCTACTTGTGTCATCCATTTAAAGTCTTTTGGAATTTGATAAGTAGTTCATAAGAAAGCCAATATCTTTTAGTAAAGGAAAGTAGCTTTTGTAACATAGGCAGTTTGGAGATAGAATATTTTATGTGTTAGATAGTTTTCTTACTAATAAGTTAAACTTAAAAATCTGGATTATAGTGTAGGTAATATATACCATAAAATTATAC
The DNA here is from genome assembly GCA_004026665.1 of Murina feae. NCBI lineage: Eukaryota > Metazoa > Chordata > Mammalia > Chiroptera > Vespertilionidae > Murina > Murina feae. The sequence continues at coordinate 5,774 of PVJC01037371.1, read as the reverse complement.
CAATTTAAAGTAGTTTGTGTGGGTTAGATGTGGAATACTAAATTATTTTTTGAAAACAAAGAGTCATTATGTTATATAGACTTGCAAATATTCAAGGTAATAATGAAATGTGGGAATATGACTCTTCCTTTATAAACCCTTTAAATTTTAAATATTGCCAAGTTTAAAGTGATTAGGGTAAGATTTAAAACTTCAATATTTTGCTCACTACATGCAGAGTATGTAATTTTTGCATAAAATGTGCTTTCATCTAATGTAGTAAAACATAACCATTGAATTAATGTGTGATATTTAGTAAAGTGATTTTACATTGTGTTTAAAGTCTTTTTAAAGCATCAAAATAATACCATATTGGGATGGAACTGGCAATCAAGTGAGAGACTGTGCTCTCAGGGGCATTTTATACGGTCTCTGCAGTATAGCCTTCTTTGGAAGAAATGTTGGATGGAAATCCAGGAAGATGGAAATGTTGCAGAACGAACCTCTGGTTCATACATTTGAAACATATATTTCTATTCAGTACCTGCCTTCTCTTTTCAGAACACAATTAACAGGCTACTAATATTTTAGTAGACTGAATAGTTATCAGATCATCTTTAAAAAACTAAAAATATTTGAGACACTATTTTAATAAACTTAATAGGAAATAAAGATGAATGGTAAGAAGAGTTTAGAAATACATTGCCATTATTAGAAAACAGATTATAATACATAAGAAAGCCATGAGATACCAAAGGTTTCTTGTGATTGATAACTTGATTTCACTGCCAAGTAAATTTATTCTATGCCTTCCTTGTTTATATAAAGCTTTAAACCTTGGGATTTAAAGGTCGTTACTTTTGACTATATTTTTTTAATATATATATTATTTTTAGTAGGCCAGTCTTACCATTAATTGCCAAAAGAGCTATTTAAAGGTCTAAAAGCTCACAATCCTTGTCAGCCATTACTTGTTTTTCAACAAGAACAGTAAATACAGTATAGCTGGAATACCTATAGGAATTCACCAGATGCCTTAGAATGTTTGCAGTTAGCATTATTCTCTTAGTAGTGTAAGAACTGAGTTATTGCTTTGGTGGTAATAGTGCTTCTTTGAATCGAAACTCTACTGTATGTTTAGCTAACACTTTAAAATATATGAATACTGTGGTAAAGAACTGGATGTCATAGAAACAGGATTTAAAATCTCATCAGCTTAGATTTAACTATTTAACTGGTGCATTTAGAAAAAGTTTAATACTATCAAATATTTCTCTTATTTTCTAATTTTTAAAAAATAGTGCTCTGTATTCACAAATTCTATATGCCTCTGTATAATAATTAAATACATACAAAAAAACCCACTTTTGTTATGTACCTATCTGGAAAGTAGTACACTATCATAGTGCTTCTAATAATAAGTTGAAGTTGCCTACTAGAGAAATAGAATAATTCTAATGTATCCCCAGACTACCTTATTGGTATCACCAAACAATTTTAAACGTAGCAACCAGTAGAGTTTAGTCTTAGTCTATTAAGATATGGAATATTATATCCATAATTACTGTCCTACTCAGAGCTAGTGTCTGCTTCAAAATTATTTTGACTCCTTGAACATTTCATAAGTTTGCATGCCTTCCAAGGAATTTGTGATACTTAACTAACCATTGTGCTTCTTTTTTCCTTTACCATGCTTACAGAAAATTCAGGTCTACAGGGAATGGATTATGACTCACAGTAGCAGTAGAGATGATGATGATGATGATGATGATTGATGATGATGATGTAAATTAGTCAGATCTCAAATGTTAAAATTAATATGTTAATCTTATTTGAAATGTTTCATTAACACATCTTGTATGACTGCTATCATAATACCCATATGCTCATTTTTAGCAAGTTAAAATATTTTTTTTCAAAACATTTTTCTCTACACAGTTTCAAAAGGCAAAATGATAGCATTATTTAAGCACAGAAAAATGTATTATACATCCAAAGTAGGGCATACTATATATTTTGTTTGTATATATTTTGTAGTTTTGTAATACAGTTTGTCTTTAAGATTTAGTTAGACTTAAAGTTCTTATTTATGTTACCTAGTTTTATCTTATTTTAAATTTCTGTTTGTTAGCAAAATGCTATTTTTAATGTTCTTTGTATATGTTTTGGTTTGTTATGTAATGCAATTGTGAAAAAAAGGAAGAAAGAAAAACCTAATAGCTAGTCAAAATTCATATTTATTTAGCATTTTAAAAGTATTTTTGTCAAAATTTTAAAATAATAAACATTTAACTTGAAGCAATACGAATTTGTCGTTCTATTCCAAAATCATGTAGTTTGGACTGCTATTATAAGGAACACTTATGATTTATCATGGAAGTGATAATTTATAGTCTTAGAATGAAAAAAGTGTTGTTTAGTTTACTTTTTATTTCATTTTATTAATATAATACTAGGAGCCCGGTGCACAAAAATTTGTGCACTCGGGAGATCCCTCAGCCTGGCCTGTGCCCTCTCACAATATGGGACCCCTCTGGGGATGTCCACCTGCTGGCATGCCTGGTCAGCCTGGATGAGGAGCTGATGGCTGTTTGCAGGCCAAGCACCCCAGTGTGGGCCCTCACTCCATTGGGGTGTGGCCAGCCTGAGTGAGGGGCTGAGGGTTGTTTTCAGGCTGCCCGCAGTCCCTTCAGGATTTGGGTCCCTACTGGGGTGCCTGGGCAGCCTGGGTGAGGAGCTGAGGGGCTTTTTCAGGCTTCCCACAGTCCCTTCAGGTTTTGGGTCCCTACTGGGGTGCCTGGGCAGCCAGGGTGAGGATATGAGGGGTATTTTCAGGCTGCCCACAGTCTCTTCAGGGTTCGAGTCCCTACTGGGGTACCTGGCCAGCCTGGGTGCGGAGCTGATGGCTGTTTGAAGGCTGGCCACACCCCTAAGTGTGGACCCTCACTCCATTGAGGTGTGGCCAGCCTGGGTGCAGGGCTGAGGGCCGTTTTCAGGCTTTCAGGCTGCCCACAAGCCCTTCAGGTTTGGGGTCCCTACTGGAGTACCTGGCCAGCCTGGTTGAGGGGCTGATGGCTGTTTGCAGGCTGACCAAGCCCCCCAGTGGGGTCCTTCACCCCATTGGGGTATGGCCAGCCTGGGTGACAGACTGAGGGCTGTTTTCAGGCTTTCAGGCTGCCCACAGCTCCCATTGATTCAATGTCCCAGCAAGGCTGGCTGGAAGCAGGTTTCTGGGGTTTATTTATCTCTATAATTGATACTCTGTTCCTTTAAGCCGAGGCCTAGGCAGGTAACAAAGCCTCTTGTCTGCTTCAGCTGTGTGGCTTCTATAATTGAAAGAATGTTGCCTTAGTAGTGCACCCAGGCGTGCTGTCGGCTTCTATAATTGCAGCAATTTTGCCTGGAGCACAGAGAGGCCCAGCCAGCCTACAGAAAGCTTACTCCTGCTGCAATGGAAGCTGCCTGTTTACTCTAGCTCCGTGACTGCCGGCCTCCATCTTGGCTGGGTTAATTTGCATACAGCCACTCTGATTGGCTGGTGGGCATGGCTTAGGCGTCCTGTAGAAACGGTCAATTTCAGTATTACTCTTATTAGATTACATGTAGTGAACAATGAAAAAGTTGGTTTTATAGTTATTTACTTATTAACTTACATATCCATATGCTATAACCCTATTATAGCATGATACAAATTAATTTAGGACATAGAAGTATTTTTATAGTAAGCATAATTTTTCTTGACAATATTGGGAAAATGTTATCTATGTCTCTGTGAGCAAATGTTTTATGTTTTGTGTACTGAAGGATGGTTATCTTTTTTTTTTTGTAATTTCAACTTATAGTGTCTTGTCCTTGTTTCCGTAGTATATCAGATGTATTATTATTCTTTAAATCCTCCAAAATCCAAATGAGTATGATTAGTATAGTGTTTAATCCCTAATGACTTCAGTGCTTTTGGTTCAACAAAGGAACATTTACCTTGATTCATGCTAAGCATTTTGTTCATAATGGACTTGCATTAGATTGCAGTAAATACTTACCATAACTGTTCAACTTTGGGCTTGATTCAGCCCATGATGCCTGAATGTCTTCTAATTCTTAAGTTTATCAGGATTTTGTTTCTGTAAATCACTGTTTTCTATTTCTTAGAAAGTTTTTATAAAAATTTTAAATTTCCAATATCGAGCTTATAGAAAAGGAAGCTCTTTTGAAATTACTACCTGCCTAGCTTTCGTTCAAATTAAATAGAAACCAAGAGCATGTGTACTAGGACTAAGAAATATGTGGCTAACAGAGTTCAATTACTGTTTTCATCAGAGTAATTTTCTTAACGTTTTTTATGGAATAAGTGAATGTGAAAACTGTCCATTAAAATAGTAACTACTGGTATCAGAGACCATTTGTATTTGTCATGCACCCACTATTCTATCACCGTTGGCCAAAATAGAAGCCTGCTGGTTCTACTAGAAGCTATAAAGAATACAGCCTAGTTGTTATGTATTGGGTATGCCCAAGGAATGTCTTCGTACATTCCAACTTTGCTAGGTATAAGGCATTTCTAAAGGGGAAATGCTAAAGTACGTGTTAAATTGAGTTTCCTATGGATGGTCTGTCACACTTAATTCTACGGTACAGGTTTCATAAAGATCCTTGGAATTTATCTGGAAAAAGTTCTGGATATTTCAGTAGTGACATACCATTTTAATGAAAAGAAAATTGGAAGTAGGATTATATTTATTTAAAATGTCTTAATAAAAAGATTAAAACAATATTCTAGCAACTAGTAAACTTGGTTCTTGTGGTCTTAAGGACTCATCATTAAGTTTTAGTTCTTAAAAGTGAAATACGTTCCTTGAAGGTATACGTCCCTTGTTCTTGGTGTTTTTCTGTTACAGAGAAAGACTCTTTTTAAGTTGACCATAGGCATTAATTATTTTTCTTAAAAAATAATTATATATATTTTCTTAAAAATATTATAATGATTACAGTATTATTATCTTCTCTGTGCTGTACTTTATATTCCTGTGATTGTTTTGTAACTGCAGTCTGTACTTGTCCCTTTACCTTTTTCATCCAGCTCCCCCCCCCAAAACCTCCATTCCCTCTGGCAACCACCATTCTGTTCTTTTTATGAGTCTGTTTCTATTTTGTTCTTCAGATTCCACATATAAGTAAAATCATATGACATTTGCCTTTCTGTGGCTGACTTATTTCACTTAGTATAATGCTCTCTAGTTCCTTTTATTAGGGAAATGTTTAAGACTAAGGATAAGTTGATTGTTTTACGTCAGGGCTGGGGAACCTTTTTTCTGCCAAGGGCCCTTTAGATATTTATAACATAATTTGTGGGCCATACAAGATTATCAGCTAAAAAATCAGCCTGCTATATTTGGTCAAACATTTACTTACTCCTAATGCCTTGGCAGGGCAGACCAAATGATTTAATAGGTCTTATACTAAAGACTGAATGTTCCCCAACCCTGTTTTACAGCAATGTGTTCCTTTAAAAAAAATTATATATATATATTATTGATTTTTTTTACAGAGAGGAAGGGAGAGGGATAGTTAGAAACATCGATGAGAGAGAAACATTGATCAGCTGCCTCCTGCATACCCCCCCCTGGGGATGTGCCCGCACCCAATTCCTTGACTGGAATTGAACCTGGGACCCCTGAGTCCGCAGACTGATGCTCTATCCACTGAGCCAAACCAGTCAGGGCAATGTGTTCCTTTTTTAAAAAAAACATGTTTTTGTTGATTAGAGAGAGAGAGAGGGAGGGAAAGAGGGGGAAAGA
>PVJC01037370.1:0-17212 GCA_004026665.1 Murina feae | reverse complement strand
GTGTTAGATATAATTATTCAAAGCACTCTCGCAGGTCAGTGGTTTCATCATTCGCCTAACCAGTTTTTTGTTTTTTTATTTAGGAAAGTTCATACCTATACTTTTAAAAAATCTCTTTTCAAATACCATATTTCAAAGTAACGATGTCTACATGTTAAAATCCTCACTATTTATCTATCTAGCAATGTGCAAACGAGAGGCCATAGCTCCATTATATGTAACGCGTCTAATTCGGTATTAGTGCCATTATTAGGAAGGCAACTTACTGAATCCTGGATATGCAAGCAGTTTTATTAAAACTTTAATTTAAGTCTTTATTAACCGATGGGGTCTTTCCTTCTTCTCTGTTCCTATTTGCCATTCATTATTGTTTCCATGATGTGATGAATTTTTAAACTGCTGCATAGAACCATTGATATGTCTATGCTGACTGTCAATATCTAGTGATGATCTGATTGAAAAAAAAGTAAACTTGAAGAGAGTACTGTGATGTGATAAATACAACATGGCAATGAAAAAGCAAGGATGTTAGAGAATTAATATATAGCACTCAGATCATCTTTTAGTATTCCATATTTTATGATGCAAAGGATAATTTGAATGAGCTATATATCTACTACAAAAGCAAAAACTGTATATCATCTATGAATTAAATGAACTCCAAAGTACCTGATAAATTTAATTAACAAGATAAATATTTAATCACATAATAGTATGATTATGAAGTTCTTTAATTGGCAAACAAAAAGCAAAGAGATCATATATACTGAATTAAGGTACCGATCTAAATGATCAATGGAATAATGTTCCAATATTTTTATAGAATAAAATAGAAATATTGAAGTGATTTTGAAAATATATATGTAGTAGAGACTGGTAGAAACTATTGAACTCACATCCTGTTGTAGTTAACACCAATAAATGAAATGTCTCACCCTACTTGCCATATTGATTAGTTGTTTTCAATGGAAAGTGGGCAAACACAAAGTTAAAAACCTAAAAAATTCTATATCTGTTTTCTCTCTCTCTCTTGTTGCTGGCTAATTGCAGATGATCCACAGAAGCCACTAAACAGATTGTCTGTGTCCCGTGACACAGAATAACTGAGTGCAGCAAAACTTCACCAACACTGAAATGTTTCGGCTCATTGTTGTCAGCAGGTGATATATCCCAGCTATCACAATTTGTGCTGACCTTACATATTAAGCATAATTTTTTTGAAGCATCCCCAATTAAATCTTATCCAGTCTCTGTCCTTAGATGCGGAATTTACAAGATTTCATATCTTACCAACAGTTGATACATTTTGCCATCATTGGCTTCTTGAAATATTTTCTCCCCTGAATTCCAGACTAACCAACTTCCCAGGTTCTTTGCCTACATAATAGGCTGCTTGTTTTCATATTTCTTTGCTAGTATCCCACCCTCAAGTATTAGAATACCCTAGAGCAAGTCCTTAGGCCTCCTTATGGTCTTTGTTTGTGGTATGGATAATTTCTTTCAGACCTGTGGCTTTAACCTGCATCTCGGATTCCTAATATCTTCTTGGTCTCTATCTTCTATGCCTCAATATTAACATCTCCACTTGGTCCTTAAGTCATTATAAACTTGACATACATAAAATGGAATTCTTTATCTACCTAAAAAATATTTCTCTCTGTAGCCTACTCCACTTTAGTTTATGGCATTAGCAGTGATCAGTTATTTTGTATACTACCCAAAGATTTCTCTTTGAGTCCTCTATTTCCTTCATTTACTAATTCTAGTTCATTTGGTCTTCCTCTACATGTATCCTATCATGTCCCACCCTTTCCAAAGCTACCTGAGATAATATCATCTTTCATCTGGATTTAAGAACTCTACCCAGAGAAGTTACATCATTCAATTTATAATTTCAAAAGGCAATTTTCTAACTAGCTTTTTGTTTTTGCTCTCAACTCTCTTAGACAATAGCAAGACTGGCCTTTTTAAAGCAAAAATCAAATTATGTAACTCCCCTGCTTAAGAACCCCCAGGTGAGTCTCACTATTTACACTAATAAAAGAGAAAGATGAAAATTTATCATACCTTCACTACATCCCACAGCCAATTAGGAGTATGAAGATTAACCTGACAAAGAAGGTGGGTTAATTTTCATACACAGGCGCCGAGTGGTGGGGGCAGGGCTCTTGCTTGCGTGCATGCCAGCACCAAGTGGCCTGGGTCCCAGGGACGGGCATTCTTGGGAGCCAGGCTGCTCTGAGCCTGTAGGCCCTTGTGTAGGCCAGAGTGGCTGGGGTCCTGGAACACTCCCAGCCACTCTGGACCTAAACACATAGGCACCAAGCGGCTGGGGGCGGGGTGGGAACATCTCCTGCAGCAAGTGAGCAGACACCAGAGCCTGCGGTGGCATCAAGCATGAAGGTCCACAGAGAGCAGAGAACCATGGGGAGCAGGCCTAAGCCATCAGTAGGACATCCCCTGAGGCCTCCCAGATTGGAGAGGGTTCACGGTGGGCTGAGGGACCCACCCTACCCCATCCCTGTGTACAAATTTCGTGAACCTGCCTCCTAGTCTTAACTAATAAAAGCGTAATATTAAAATTAACCGTTTCTCTGGGACGGGGGTAAGCCACACCCACCAGCCAATCAGAGCTGCTGTATGCAAATTAACCCAGCCAAGATGGCGGAGGCCGCAGCCCGGTGTGCGGCTTCTCCAGGGCTTCGGCCTCCGCCATCTTGGGAGCCTCCGTCCTGGGAAGGCATCCGGTGCTTTGGGCCTGAGTGAATATTTGACATTCTGTCACTAATTGGGTGAGCAAATTCTCCTGGGTGGGAGCCTTCTGGGTCGCAGGGACCAGGCGGCCTACCCCGAGGCCCCCACCCAAGAGGCCATGGGGTGGCCAGCGCCACCCTACCTTCGGCCTCCCGGGCGGGGGCCACGGGGGCCGGCCGCCACCCGCACCACCCCACCCTCGGCTTCCTGGGCTGGAGCCTCCTGGGGCACGGGGACCAGGCGGCTAGCCCCCGAGGCCCCCGCCTGGGAGGCCATGGGGTGGCCAGTGCCACCCCACCATCGGCTTCCCAGGCGGGTGGCCCGGAGGGTCAGTGGGAGTTGTGGCCAGCCTGAAAACTGCCCTCAGCCCCTCACCCAGGCTTGCCACACCCCCTGGGGAGGGTTCCCACTGGGGTGCTTGGCCAGCCTGCAAACAGACATTGGCCCTTCACCCAGGCTGGCCAGGCACACCAGCAGGTAGACATCCCCAGAGGGGTCCCAGACTGGGAGAGGGCACAGGCTGGGCTGAGGAACCCCCCCCTCCCCCCCTGCCCCGTGTACAAATTTTGTGAACCTGGCCCCTAGTGTTTTTATAAAAATCTAAATTCATACTGTCTTCGTATAAGGCTAACATGCAGACTCTGGTATAAAGCTGTGAAAGATCAGAATCATTATATGAAATAACTAAGGTTTAATATCCTTTCAAACATTTAACAGCTCATATTTTATCAACTACATGAATTTAACAAAAATTTCTGAGTTAAATAATTAACCAAGAATCCTCTTTCCTAGATTTGTATAATCTGTAAATTTGAAATATAGTCTTTTTGTGTTTACACAGATGTAGGTTTTTACTTCAACTAGTTCTCATTGTATTTTATTTTGTCATGGGCTTGTTTTTTTCTCTCCCTAAAATGTAGCAATTATCTTCTGCCTGAGTTTCCTACATCCACTCTTGCCTTAAAAGCTTTGTCTGTACAGAAGCCATAGTGACCTTTCAAAATTATAAATCAGATCAAGTCACTTCCCTGCTTAGAACTCTTAAAAGGCTTCCCATTGCCCTTGAGGAAAAACAAAATGAAGCAAAACAATAAGCTGTCTTTACTGTGGCGTATAGACACCAGTGAACTTTATTTGATTTCTGCTTTCTTCTATGACTTCTTTTAATTTCTCTCTCTCTCTCTCTCTCTCTCTCTCTCTCTCTCTCTCTCTCCCCCCCACCCTCTCTCTCTATTTTCCTCTCTCTCTTGCTCTTCTTCAATAGGCTCCATCCACACTGTCCTCACTGTTTGTGGGCTGTTCCCTGCTTTTTTCTGGGTTATATTTTATGAGGCAGTTCCCACTGTTTAGAAACAATTCCTTATCCCTACACTGCTGATTTCCCATTCCTGTTTCTGTTCAGATAGGACCTTTAAGAGAGGCTTTTCCCAGGAACCTCAAAAAGTAACTGTCTATCCCATCAGTCTCTATATACCAAGTGTCACTAATTTTAAATGACAACAAGCTTCCCTACATTTAGTTTGCCATAGATAATAATCCCAATCTTTCTGAAACTCAATTCAATGATGTAGATTATTTTACAATTGTGTCTATAGTTAATAAAATGTTGAAGTGATTACTAATAATTAGGGTAATTTTCATGATGGAGCATTCCCCTCATAATAGATTTTATTCCAATTATAGCATCTGATAGATGTGTATAAGTCCTCAGGCATCTGCTATTACATTAATAACCACATTATTTGATAGCATATGTGAGAGAGACATTTCACATTTTTCAAAGAAAATATTTTAATTGTGTTGCCTTAAAATTCTAGTAAAATAAATATATATGAGGGGATATTATCTATTCTGAGGAGTCAAGATTTTCCCAGGATTGGAGAATTTACCTGGTAGCGCCTGATTTCAGCCATTTGTTCCTTAGAGAGACGTGATCATGGTTCAGTGAAACGCAAGGATCTTACTTTGACAGCATCTAGTGAGAGCCACATACAGCGCTCAATCACAAGAAGAGGCTGGCCCTGAAGAAAAAACACTCTGCAGCTTCAGCTCTCATGAAATCAAATCTTGAAGGTCTCACTAATTATCAATGCCCTTTTAGCCCTTCTCTTTTAAAAGCAGAGTACATTTTTGTGATATTCTAAAAGTGCAAACCAAATTAATGGAAACAAATAATGTGATTTATTTTTTAAATGTTTTTATTGATTTCAGAGAGGAAAAGAGAGGGAGAGAGAGAGAGAGAAATATCAATGATGAGGGAGAATCATTGATCGGCTGCCTACTGCATGCCTCACACTGAAAACTGAGCCTGCAACCCCGGGTATGTGCCCACAACTTGGGCATGGGCATGTACCCTGACCAAGAATCCAGCCTTGACCTTCTGGTTCATAGATCAATGCTCAATTAGTGAGCCACACCAGCCAGGCTGATTTTTTGTAATTCTAGCTTGCCCTGATTATATCTAGGCAGAATATTGATGAAATCACATGCATATATGTTTCAAAACTTTTCATTAATGTTTAATATTTTTAGTAAAACAATGTCAAAATAGCTATGAAACTATAAGCATATAAATTTTGTGTCTAAAAAGTTACTTGAGTTATTCTCAAGGCAATTAAGAGCATGTGGGCAAGTTGGTGTTAAAGCATTAAATATAGAAGGTATTGAAATTAAGTGTATGGCAAATATGTTGTTTGTTTTTAAAAGTTTTACTTTCATGTCTTATTTCCCTGTGTTTTATTTTTGCTTCCAAGCTATACTGTAGGTATATTTGTTGTCAAGACTAAAAAGAAAATACATGTTCAATTTTTAAATGAAACCATCCAAAATTCTCTTGGGGAAAGAACTTATGATAACTAAATATACTCTACCATTTTATGCATGTTTTTAAAAATGGATGATATGTTGAGTAATCAGAATATTTCTTTCAGTATGAGGTAGAAGTTAATTGTGGATATTTAGTGAGGCTTTGAAAAATATTACCATGCCTTTTACTGAATACTCCACCTTTTCTCCCTTCCTTATGTTAAAGTATACTAGGGATGAGTAAAATTCACATCACTACCTGTTTGTAACACAGCCATACTTATTTCTTTACATATTGTGAATGGCCATGTTTGTGCTACAAGGCAGCATTAAGTAGTTGTGACAAAGAATGAATATCTATAAAGACTAAAATATTTATTATCTAGCTATTTCCTGACCCCTGGATAATATATATGAGGAGGGAAAGGAATAGATGGAGAAATAGAGGTACAGATAGATATGATATTGAGGAAAACACACACACACACACACACACACACACAGATAATTATATGGATTTTTTTCTTCTCATCTAATCTATTCCATTCATTTAGAATAGGTTTTGAAATTTATAGGGCAATCTAATTTGCTTATTTTTAGCCTCTCTTTAACATGACTATATTATATTCTAAAATATTAATTTAGGTACTTTCTAATTTTTTCTTTCTCTTTTGTCCTCTCATTAGTTCTTCCACTTGTACTCATTTTACTTTACCATATAACATATAGCAAAATCAAAAGCTAAAGAAAACACGGACTTCCGCATGAGATAGAAAGAGTTGGCTTCATGCCTGCGGGCAAGTGTCTATTATCTAAACTAGAAAACAGGGAGTTAAAGTGAAGAGCAAGATATGGAGGAAAAAACGTTCAGTTTGGAAAAGAAAGAAAGACTCAGGCACAAATAAAAGAGTCTCAGCTTATAGCTCTTCTAATATGTGGCCATCCACAAAAAATAAAACCCCACTAATTATTCCCTGAGTTCAATTCAACCTATCAATAGTCCAGAATACTTGGATATGGGGAAGCCCGCTGTTGAACAGGGTATGTGGGACCTGGATGCCTTGAGTAAAGATGTAGGCTTGTTTCGGGGGGAGGATCTCTCCCTGGTCAAGATAAAGTTGAAAAGAACCTGAAGAGTAGTTCCTAATATGTTGGGATACTTTGGGCAAATTAACAGAATAACAAACACTTTAACTATTATTATGTAACTTAAATTGTAATTTTAATTATGTGTATTTTCTACACTATAGTAAAACTTTCATAAAGTTTTAAAGTAATTATTTAAAAAAACCATAGCCCATATTTTTTGAAAACATATATAAAAACCTTCAAATATTTCAAATTTAAAACTTCAAGTTGACGCTTCTCTCCAGTAAAGTATATTCTGTACTTATACGCCATTGTCTCTCAGGAGTCTCAAAATTGAGTTGCAGCAGAATCATTTGTGGACGTGTCAACATCCCAAAAGATTCTTAGTCAATAGTTTGTGATTTTACGGGGGCAATAAATATCATCCCTTTCTATTCTCCTGAGGCCAAACATGTCGGAGATCCCCGTAGGAGTTACTCTGATGAGGATGAAAATATGATTTTCAACTGACAATATTATTAAGAATTCATCTCTTGGTTTACAGTTGAGTGGGCTTATTCACTTTCCACTCATGAATGAGACAGGCTCCCCAGTCAGTCAGCCAGTCACCTGCAGCGTGGACAGTCCCAGGGCTCTGCTGAGAGGAAGGTGCTCGCAGAGTGATGCATCTTGTACACAGACTGGCTCCGAGGGCGAAGTTGGTGAGCTAATCAGTACCAGTTCCTTCGCTCAAACTAATGAATCAAATCAAACTCTCTTCCCTCAGGAAGAGAAACAAATAAGTACAAGACGAGACTGGTAATGTGACTTTATCTTAAGTATTTCCATGTGCAAGGATTAGGAGGTAGGAAAAAAGCATTGCCACGATATTCTTTAATGGGTTTTGAATTAGTAGTAGTCAATGATTTAAAAAATCCTGCACATATAGGTTTGGATATTCGTATTTTTTTGTAAAAATGTTGCAGTGTATTCCTGTGATTATAAAAGACTTGACCTTGACTATTAACTAACTTGCTAGAGTGTATAATAAACAGAATTTCAAAAATTATATCGTGAATTTCTTTAGATTCCCCTAGATGCAGACTGAGACAAGGATTCTAGTGCAAATAGTTTATTAAGGTAAATGAGAAACAGAAGGAAAGGGGAGACAGTCAATACAGGATGCCCAGGTCTAATGTGGGCTGATCTTTTCCACTGGAGAGAAACTAGGAGCCAATATAGACTATGTCCCCTGTAGTCACTCCCCTGAACCAGGGTGCATATCCTGGGATATGTGTGTACTAACTCCTGCCAGCCACATGGGTAACTACTCCTAGGATAGTTCATTCCCTGCCATTTCTGGCCACCATGGCAGCAAAGCTGGCTCCAGTAGCAGGACAAAGCCCTCAGGCAAAAGAATGCAGATGCTGGGAGTTGAAAATCAAACTGCTTTTACCTGCCCTGGTAAAATCCCAGAGCTTAAAAAAAAAGCTTTTTATTTCATCATAGAGTGTTTGCTCTATAGATTGTGAAGCTGTGCTTTACCAGATCAAGAAATTTTCTCACTTTGCCTTATTACAATTGGAGGTTGAGTTTTATCCACCACTTTATTTGCACCTACTAAACATTTCTTAATGATTTTTCTTCTTTATTGGTGGGGCAAACTATAATGGTTGGTGTTTAAATGTTAAACAAAACATATATTATTTGAATAAATTGGACATGTTCGTTTTTTAAATTCATTCAATGTCCTGTTGGATTTAAGATTTTTGCTTCTATATTCATTAGACCAGTTAATTTTTTATCTTGATACTCTTGATTTGTTTTGCATAAAGGTTAAGCTGAACTCATAATTAGTTGCTCACTCTACCCAAAGTGTTAATTCTCTGGAAAACTTTTGTAAGATAAGACTGTAATTCTTTCTTCAATAATTGGTATATTTTCTCAGTAAGACATTTGGAACACTTTGAAATTATGAATTCAGCATTTAAAGTAACATACTATGTGCAAGAGTTTCTGATTCATGTGTCATATTTTGTAAGTTATATTGTTCTAGGAAATCATTCCTTTGATATAAATTTTCTAAACTTATTGGCATTTTAAACAATTTTATTGTTTTTTTAATATATGAAACATTTGTTACAATGCTACCATTTATTATTGCCATTGACTTTAACCATTTGCAACATTTTCACATTTAATTAATCAGTCTTACTAGAAACATCAATATGATATGATTTCTCAAAAGTAAGTTTTATTTTATATTCTCTTTATTGTATGTCTCCTTTTTATTTATACATTTCTAGTCTATATTATTTTAATTCCTGTATTTCCTTTGGAGTTTTTTGCTGTTCTTTTTCTAACCTTTGCTTACTCTTTAATTTATATAATATTTTCTTTTCTTATATTTGAACTTCTTGCACTGCTTTGGCTGTTTCCCATACATAAAAAAAAATATTTTTTTAAGAAAAGTTTCAAATATATGTAACTATTCTTTCTTCTAAAAAGAAGTACAAACTTAATGGTGGTTACACAAGTGTTCAGTAATTAAGGTATTTATATATTTTGAAAAGAAAAACTAATTACACATATCTTACTGTGGAAGCATATTTGCAGTATAGAGTTTCCTAGCTAGAAAGTTGAATATAATATCCTGCCAATTTTAAGAACCTGCTTAAAATTCTTATGCAGCCCTAGCCTGTTTTGATCAGTGGCTAAGAGTGTCTGCCCTTGGACTGAAGGGTTGTAGGTTTGATTCCTATCAAGGCTCGATCCCAGTGCTGGTCCAGACTCGTGTGAGAGATAACCATTCAATGGATCTCAATCATATCAGTGTTTCTCTCAGTTTCTCCCCATCCCTTCCACTCTTTCTAAAACTCGATGGAAAAGAATATCCTTGGGCGAGAATTAACAAAAAAATAATAATAGCAACTCTTATTCGATATTAGATAAACCTGAGATAAGCTCGAAGCCACACCATTGTAACATGTCTAACATCTAAAGTTTGTATTTCATAGTAAGGTGTTTGGAGTTTATTTCTCAGTGGCTGGGGGTTCTTACAGTCATTAGAGGACTGAAGTAAGTGTGTTTCATGAAAATCACACTGCAATTGTTGCAATGATTGAATGGGAAGATGGATGTCAAGATATTCCTTGATAATAGCAAATATGTCTTGGCTGATTCAATTGTATTGCAGAAATACCTGATTATCCTGAGTGTGAGAACCCACAGCTACCTCAGATTGACAGGTTATGATTATACTGATAGGGAAAAAGATAATATTTTGATTATGTTATAATATCTCTCTTCAGACATTCTCATGAGAAATAGAATTTTACTTTTAATTTATAGGATATTCTACATCTTTGTTATTCCTTCCTTGGGGCGGTAGAAGTCAGTTAACATTGTGAGTTCTGCAATATGACCAGTGACTTGCCTCCATGTTGTTAGCCTCCCTGGCATCTCCATGGAATCAGTTAGAAGTATGCACCTGCGGCATTCAGCTTCCCATCACACTGAGGTGGTATTGGATACCGATTTAAGGCAAATTACAGTCTGAACAGGAAACTCATCTCTGTCCTGTCTAGGGAGTCACAGAGACAATGCATAGATGGAGGAAAAACAGATGATTTCCTAGCGATTTAAGGGTCTAACTTATTTCAATTCCCTTTGATGAGTATATCAGTTAGTCAATGTCTGCTCTGATCTCCTGAGTGGTCCAAAGAACGGCTGAAATATTCTAAAAATGTGTCTCTAGATGAATCTGTCTCGGTAAAAATAACATTCTGAGAAGTTGTGGCTGCCATTGATGCTAGAGAAACACACACCTGTGTAGAGTATGCTCATTTACTCCTTTCAGAAAGAGACAAGGGTGAGGAGGGGGGGGGGTGTTGAATTTGAAACATAATATTTCCAGGAAATGGAGATTCAGGATGAACTCCGTATACACGTCCATAAAAACATCTAACTGGAATGTATATTTTGGGCTTTAGCGTTCTTAAAAGCTCATGAAAGAAGAGTAGGTGTGGTTACTAGAGGGGAAAACCTGTTGAGTTTTTATTCAAAGTAATTAGGGATTGATAACATAAATAAAAATACCAATGAAAGTTTAAGTACATGGGAAGTTTATGAGTTTAATAAATAAGTAAGCTTGTTTTGTTGTATGCCCATGATAATGAAGCCTATTTCCTAAAGAAATATAATTTAGTCATGTTGTCTCTTTCTCTATTTTTGTATTTTTCTGTCACTGTCTCTCTTTCTTTATGTCTATGTGTACGTGTATGTTTTGTCTAATTTCTCTAAGGTAGAGCTCAGAAATTGTCACTACTTTATGTCCTTTGCCTCATTATTTATATCTGCATAATTATACATATATAAGAATAATTCTGTACTACAGTATATCTATTTATCACTCAACATATGACCAACATTTAAGGAGGTCATACTATCTGTCTGGTAGTATTCTAATCATTTTGCATGACTAACTCAATAACTCCTCAGAATGACTGTTGACAGTAGAGTATCCTATTCCAGCAGTGAAAATAATAAATGTACAGATGGCTAATTAGCAAAGATGGTAGAAATGGAATTCAAAAATGGGGTTTTCTTCTAGAACAGAAACTCTTGACTGATATGTTATTTTGCTTTTCTATTAGGTGCTATGTATTTTCTCACATAGTAAAATATATTTTGCTGATAGCTGCTGGTATGGTTGACAATAGTTATTATTTATTAATGATAGTAGGGATAAATTTAACATTAGCTCTTGTTAGTGTATGCATATAAGTGTGGGTGTTTTTATAAGCTATTTTTCAATAGAAAAAAAAAAGGTAAAAATGTCATTTTTTCCCCTTTCACAATGAATTTAGTTGTTACAGCTGGTCACTTGGGATGCTTTTTTTGCACCATGAAGTTCATTTTATAAATTTGAAAAAAAAATCTACTGTAAAAGTTCTTAGGTAAACTAAGAGCATATTGCCTTCAAGTTGCCTTTTTATTATAGAGAGCATTTATCAACTTGAAGCAACACTATCTGTGAGGAGAAATTAAATTCAAAGACTACAGTCATTTTGATGGCAATCTTTACAAATGAATGTGCTATTAAAGGGATTGTCTTTGGGCATGAGGAACACAGTATTTCAAAATGAGAAAGCCGACTATGTTTTCTTACTTTGAGAAAATTCTCACTTAGCTGTCTCCACGTTCAATAAACAAGCTCAAAATGTTTTATTGAATATTTTATCAACCATAACATACTAAATTCACACTAGTGATTTTCTTATCACAATTCTCATTTAGACTATATCAGTTTGTTTGAGTAGATACTTGGGCCTTTTATTTCTCAAACTGTTCTGTTCCAGTTGAACAAATATTCATAAGGTATTTCCCTAAGAAAGAAACATATAAATGTGATATGTATGTTTATTTCTCCACTTGTTCTTATGTTATGATACATATATTTATCTCAAAATAAAGAACAAATGGTTATATAAACATATATATATACACATATATATATGACTTAAAGTTATTACTTTGTAATTTTGCTATAAAATTCCTAAGAATTGTCCATGAGGCATTGGTTTAGTTGTTGTTCGTATATTTTCTATATATTAATTCTTCTTTGGAGAAGTTGTTTTATACTAACGAATAGTATAAACTATTAACATTATTGGACAATACATATTTATGAGCATTAAATATAAACACTCTAAAATTAGGGAAATTTTTAAAAAATGTATGTAAATGATTTTCTATTATAATAGTTTTAAATGTTTTATTGAATATTTAGTTTAAATTTAAATGTATAATACATTTAGTTGAATATTTAGTAACACCTAGTTTGCTGTTATAAAGCAATTCTTAAATAAAATAAATAATGATAGTCTTTTTTTAAAATTATCCAGTTTGATATTTAATAAATGTCCTAATATTTTTAAGGGAGATGGTGAATTTTTAAGCTACTTAAAAATATGAGCTCTGAGGTTTGTAATGATTACTGAATTATAGAGTTGGTACTTTAGAGTTACATAAATTTTAGATAACCAAACTCCAACAGTACTTCCCAATCTTTCACTAAATCACAATTTTGCAATTAGGTAATTTGGTCAGGCATATGGGCCATCTGTTGCATTGACTACAAGCTATATAATCTGTCTGAACCATTTTTTTATTACACATACATAGTTTGCCTCACTTATGTAATTACAACGTGCTTCCAGATTTTGTGTTTTGCAATATGTTTAGTTTACTCAGTAAAATTATGTCCATATTGCATTCCTTAGTCATTGAGTAGAAACTAACATTTCTTGTTGAGTAAGGTCTGTTTTGCCTACCATTAGTAGTAGAATGATAGCACTGAATTATTTCTGTTCATACAAAATTTATTATGTGTTTATTGTCAATAAGAAATATATTTATTTTAATAAAATTGATCAAGTTTTTCTTCTTTCCTTGTTCATGAAATTTTAATATCCTGTGAATATTAGCATTGTTTTCTTGTTAATTTTCTAGGACATTTTTAAGTTGAAAGTATTAGGGAATGAAGAATTCTGTCTCTTATAGAGAGTTATATCTATCCTGATATATGACAATTCTTCAAAATTATAACTAACCTTTCATCTTTAACTTTTTAATATATTGTTTGTAAGTATATTAAAGTTCTCACCAGAGAGATCTTCCAGATAATTCCTCTGATATATGTTGGTTCCTATTTTCTAATTTCTCATGAAGAGTTGAGGCTATCATCTTCTTGCATTTCTCACTTGAATAGATTTATATACTGAGGAAAATGAATCATCATAATTTCTCTTCTATGGTACCAGCACATTTTTCTAGAAGTTCTATAAGTTAAAGCATTTCTCATTTCATGCAAATATATTTTTTAATCATTCAACTATTTCTCTAGTTGTTCCAATACATATTATACAATAAAGTGTTCTTTAATTTTTTAAAATTTTTAAAAATTATGCTTTTATTTATTTTTTAAAGAGAAAGGAAGGGGAAGGGAGAGAGAAACATGGATCAGCTGCCTCCTGCGTGCCCCCAGTTGCATGGCCTCCTCTGGGATCCAGCCTGCAAGCCCTCCTGGAGTTGAACCTGTGATCTCTGGGTGTATGGAATAACACTTAACCAACTAAGCCATGCAGGCCGGGGCACTCTTTATCTTTTTACATGTCTTCTGAATCCATTAAAGTCTGAGGAGCACATCTCAGTAATCATAGAATTTCTCTAATTTGATGTACTATGTTGCTTAAATTTAAATATGCTTTTAAAATATTTGGAACAAACCTGGCCTTTTAACATTTTTCCCACAGCAAACCAAACCACTTATTATTTTTTATCATTTTTTGCTTTTGTATAATTAATTGGCAGAACTCTACTATGTCAGAAAACTCAAAAGCTGGATAAAATAATAATTTAGCAAAACACTGGGTTGAAGTCATTCAGAAGTGACATCTTAGCAGAAGAGATATGAGGTTTCAGGAACACAGAGAGACAGTAAAGCACATCCATGTTAGGGTCAACTAGATTTTTTTCGGCTTTTCTCATCCTGGCATGTATTAATTCCTACACCACATTTGGCAAGAGATATACATTTGTATATTGCATACTTTTTTTCTATGATTTGGTTGTATAGAAATAACATAGAAGTAGTAATCCCATTAGTTATTCCTCTGAGTAGATTGTGTACTAAAAATAATCATATTTATATATGTATTTAAATATCTATATCTATATCTATATCTATATCTATATCTATGTTTAAATTCAAGAGAGAGAGAGAGAGAGAGAGAGAGAGAGAGAGAGAGAGAGAGAGAAAAGCATCTATGTGAGACAGAAACATCGATTGGTTGTCTCCTATACTTGCCCTGACCTGGGATGGAACCTAAAACCTAGGTATGTGCCCTGGCTGAGGTTTGAACCTGCAACCTTTGGTATATGGGATGATGCTCCAAACAACTGAACCACCCTGCCAGGGCAAGATAAATTATATTTAATTTATTATTCTTTTGGCCCTTCAGCAGCATGATGAGTAGCTGCCTTATGTGATAGGTGATTTTTGAAATGCATCAGAATTTCTGCACGTTTTTCATTCATCTCACATTGAAGGGTTGTTTTAGTAGATTTTTAACAATACAGAGTCTACTTTTACAAGTCTTTATACCACCTTTTATTAATTGACAAGCACAGAGGCATGTTCAGTAATGTCGAGTTTAGTTACCAGGACTGGGGCTTAAATTATAGCTATTTAATTTACTAGCTTTGTTTTAGTCTTCTCATTTATAAATAGGACAATTATGTTTTATCCTTAGTTAATTATTGCATTAAAACAACATTGCATAGAGAGCAAAATGAAAATTTGTTCAAAATCATGTTATTTTTACTACTGGTAACTTTATTGGAAAGGTGTTAATACATATGATAGCAAGGAAGAAATTTTCAGTTATGATGAGAAATTTTAAAATTTATTTTTCATCTGTGAAACATTTTTTACTCATTTTACTCTAATTTTAAGGAAAATGAGCAAATATTTATTACTATTTAGTTATAAGAAAAAATCACTATACAAATCCAAGGGCACATATCTCAGTTATAGTCTCTCTCTCTCTCTCTCTCTCTCTCTCTCTCTCTCTCTCTCTCTCTTTCTCTTTTTTATTTTCTCTCTCTGTCTCTCTCACCCTCCCTTCCTTCCTTCCACTCTCTCTAAAAATCAATGGAAAAAATATCCTTGAGTGAGGATTATCTGGAAAAAAAGACACAAAGACAGTAATTTATCAAAAAATGTTTTACAGTTAATGAAAATGAAATGATTTCTTACATTCTAAAAACATCATTTTTTTTGCCTGACAGATAATAAATCTACTGAAAGTAGATATAATAAAGTGTAAATCCCACCAAACTGCACATTCTTCTGTAATTAATAATTAGACTTGAATTTATATTTGTCTTTTTTAGGTTATGTATTCTTGGTTAAATTACCCAACTTAACTTGCATTATTATAAAACTGGAGGCCTGATGCATGAAATTCATGCAAGAGTAGGCCTGCCTTCCCCTGGCTGCGGGCTCCAGCTTCTCTCTGGCACCCAGGACCCAGGCTTTCCTTGCAGCCCGGCTTTGTCTGGAAGGTCCTCTGGTCTAATTAGCATGTTATGCTTTTATTATTATAGACTATTATAGATGAGGTTGATAATGTTATTATCTTGTGCCTGATAAATATAAAACATTGCATAAAAATTAACCTAATATTATAAAATATATTTTCTTCTTAATCATTAATTTTAGGCACTATTTTTAAAGAGTTGAAAGATAATACTTTTAAAACACTATACTCTTTTAAGCATTAAGTGGATATTTATAAAAAACAGTTGATCTTGCCTGGCTGGTGTGAGCATCAACCATGAACCAAGAGGTCCCTAGTTTGATTCCTGGGATGAGGGCTCTATCCCCAGTAGGGGGCGTACAGAAGACAGCCAATTAATGATTCTCTTTCATCATTGATGTTTCTATTTCTCCCTTTCACTTCCTCTCTCTCTAAAAAATTCTTTAATCTATTTTTTAATCTATTTTTTAAAATTTTCAACTAACATATAAGAAACATGTATTTTAGATTTGTAAACACTTTGTACTTAGAATATAATATAGAGACCTTCTAATCTCTCTCATTTTATTCATGACATAACTGAGATGTTTAGACATTAAATGTATTTTCCAGAATCACTAAACTATTCCTGACAAGTCTAAAATTAAATCTCACATCACCTAGTTTCTGTTCTGCATTTTGGCTTTATAGCTGAATGTCTCTTTTAATTTATTGTAAGCACTAGGAAAGGAATTGAGCTAAAGCTTTGTGATCAATAATGCCTTAATATTCACTCTAAGTAAATTTCAGTTATGGTAGAACTTCCTACTATCATTTCAGCTTCAATTTTTAAAACTTTATTTCAAAGTTTTTATTGACTATGTCCAATATATATGTTTTGTTAATTTTTGCTGTATCCATTAATATTTATTTAAATAGGGACATAATATTCTCAAATATATTAATGCTTTTTTGTCAAAAAAGCTAATATTAAGCTGAAATGTTTTAAAATGGATATCTTACTTTCTGTAGCATAATATCATGGAGAATATCTACTTTAAAATGACTAATCGAAAACATGCATGTATTTTTACCACTACCTGTAAAATGACCATAAAGATAGGTATAATATATATATATACATACATATATATATATATATAATACCTATCTTTATGGTCATTTTAATATATATATGTTAGGAGCTGACATTACATGAAGGATGTCCACTGAACTTTGGAAGGTGAAAAATGAGAAAATATATGGACAGGTAGAATGATCTAGGAGAGGAAAAACTCAACAAGAAGTGAGCCATTTGCATCATTACCCACCCCCCAAATACTCTTCAGTGAGTAATACCGAATATATTAAAAGACTAGGGGCCCGGTGCACAAAAATTTGTGCACTTGGGGTGGAGGGAGTCCCTCAGCCCGGCCTGTGCCCTCTCACAGTCTGGGACCCCTCAGTGGATGTCCTATGATGGCCCCAGTCTGCCAGGCGCC
>PVJC01037369.1:0-17243 GCA_004026665.1 Murina feae | reverse complement strand
CCTCACCTGAGGCTATGTTTCCATTGATTTTTAGAGAATGTGGAAGAGAAGGAAAAACAGAGAGAAACATCAAAGTGAGAGGAACACTTTGATTGGTTTCCTCCTGCATGTGCCCTGACCTGGGCCCTGGCCAGGGAGGAGCCTGCAACCTAGGTACATGCTTTTGGTCAGAAGTGAACCCAGACCCTGCAGTCTGCAGGCTGGGGCATTAAGCACTGAGCCAAACCAGCGAGGGCAGGATATGACATTTCTTAGCTCTCCAGCAGTGGACCTTCATTTTTTTTCTCCAGGAATGTGATGGAAAAACCCTAGATCGCCTTTTTGGATTCTTATTACCCAAGTTACTAAGAATATTACCAGTGGCATACAGGGAGCTTAGCCAATGAGTGGTAAGAAAAGGTGTTTCCTCTGTAGTTCACTCTGATCACTGGCTCCACTTTTGCCCCTCCAATTCCAGCTCCACCCCTGCCCAGGCCTGTAGCCTCTGGCCGAGGATGCATGCCTGGGCAGGGGACCCTCAAACCCCTCTGATTGCCAGCTTCACAGAGCCCAG
This sequence comes from Murina feae, assembly GCA_004026665.1. NCBI lineage: Eukaryota > Metazoa > Chordata > Mammalia > Chiroptera > Vespertilionidae > Murina > Murina feae. Next base: position 16,690 of record PVJC01037369.1, on the reverse strand, counting down.
GCTTCTGCGATCACTGGCTCTGATCCTTCCCCCTGCTGTTTCTGGCTGTGTCCTTGCCCCACTGGCAACTTCTGGCCAAGGCTGCAGGCCTGGACAGGGGACCACCAGACCCCTGCTTTGTTTGCTCCACCAGTGCCCAGATCCCTGTGATTGCAGGCTCCACCACTGTCCCTCTGATTGCTGGCTCTGTAGAACCTAGTTCCCTCTGATCACCGGCTCTGCCCCTGCACCCTCTGACCACTGGCTCCACCTTTGCCCATGCCTGAGGCCTCTGGTGAAGGCCTCTAGCCTGGGCAGGGGACCCCCAGCCCCCACTGATCACCTGTTCTTCCCCTCGGGCCCCCCTCCTCTCCTGCCACTTGCCTGGCTAACAGGCCTAACCACTTCAGTGGTGGGGCTGAGCCGAACTGGGCGCCTCCATCTTGTGTCCATAGGGGTGGCCATCTTTGTCATGGAGTGACACCGAATTTGCATATTACTCTTTTATTATATAGGATTGTATTATTTTCTATATGAACAACTGTAAATCTACTTTCATCTCACCCTACATATACTACTGCTTTTTTAAAAAAAATGTTTTTGATTTTTGAGAGAGAGGAAGGAAGAGAGAGAAACATCATTGATTAGCTATCTCCTACACAACCCCTAGTGGGGACTGAGCCCACAAGTTGGGCATGTACCCTGAATGGGAATCAAACCAGAGACCTTTTGGTTTATGAGTCATTACTCAACCACTGAGCACACCAGCCAGGCACTACTGCTGTTTAAAAAATCCTCACCGAAGGATATGCTTTTTGTTGAATTTTAGAGAGTAAGGAAGGGAAAGAGAGAGGAATATTGATGTGAGAGAGAAGCATTGATTGATTGCTTCCCATACAAACCCTAACTGAGGATCAAACCTACAACCAAGTATCTGTCCTGAGCAGGAATCAAACCCATAATCTTTTGGTGCACATGATGATGCTAATGAACTGAGCCACCCAGCCAAACCAATACCACTGCTTTTTTATTCACTCATCTATTGATGGCAGTTCCATTTTTTAATCTTTTGAGGAACCTCCAAACTGTTTTCCACAGTGACTATACCAATCTGCATTTCCTTTTCTCCATATCCTCACCAACACTTGTTTGTTGATTTATTGATGATAGCCATTCTGACAGGTGTGAGGTGATACCGTAACAGTTTTAATTTGCATTTCTCTAGTGACATTGAGCATCTTTTCATATGTCTGTTGGCCATCTGTATGTCTGTAAAATGAGCTTGGGAGTCTTCAGAAATAAAAATATTTAGATTATTATAGTACAGGAAAAAAGTTATAGTTGTTGCAAGGGAAATTAAAAACATTAGAGATGCCCTAGCCAGTTTGGCTCTGTGGATAGAGCATCGACCTGGGGACTGAAAGGTCCTGGGTTCGATTCCAGTCAAGATCACGTACCTTGGTTGCGGGCACAACCACAGCAGGAGGTGTGCAGGAGGCAGCTGATCAATGTTTCCCTCATCAGTGTTTCTAACTTTCTATCCCTTTCCCTTCCTCTCTGTAAAAAATCAATAAAAAATTTAAAAAATAAAATAAAAATAAAAACATCTGAGGAGAGAGTTCAGAAGAGAGTGATAGCATTTGTTTGGGAGGATGAACACATTTACAGAGGCAATAAAATTTGAACTGATACCTGAAGAATGGGCATTATTTTGTAGGTCAGGACAGGAGGTCCAGGTGAAGGGTTATGGTGAGCAAAGGAGAGGCATATATGAACTCATCTTGAGTAGCATAGAATGATTGCTGTGAACTGATTGTTTTGAAACAATCCAGTATTTCCTAGCTTTTCACCCCCTTTATTTATCCTACTTGGTACCAGTTATCTATTTATTATTATCAGAAAGACAAAAATATTATAAGATAAAAATCTAGAGAAAGATAAATATCACATGAGCTCACTCATTAGTGCAATATAATGAATAGCATAAACTATTAAGCAAAAATAGAACCAGAGTCATTAAAGCATTGAACAGACTGTCCAATCTATGAGGGAAGGCAGGAGGTGAGGGGTTAAGAGATCAGCCAAAGGACTTGTACGCATGCATATGAGCATAACCAATGGATACAGACTTGTGGGGTGGAGGGGGGAAGGAGGGCATGTGCTGGGGTGGGGGAGGGCAGCTGGGGAGAGGTCAATGGGGGGAAAAAGAAAACTTACGTAATGCTTTTAACAATAAAGAATTTAAAATAAGAAGGAAAAATCTGTAAGAGACAAATACTTATTCTGATATGGTTCATTGATGTTTATTTTACTGTAGGATTCAGGTTCCCACTGACTCAGACTTTTGTGCAGCTCACAGGCACATTGCATTAAGGTTGGTCTCTGGGACCAATATAATACAGAAGGGAGAATGGTATATGACATCTGAAAATGTTATAAAGTATTGCAGCTTCTGCCTTGGTATTTTGTTTGCTCTCTCTTGGATTGTTTGTTCAAGGAACATCCAGCTGCCATGCCACCAAGAACCCTAAGGAGGGGCACACATAGTGAGGAACTGAGGCCTCCTACCAGTAACCACAGGAGTGGCCTGAGAAGGAGATCCTAAAATCCTACTGAAGCCTTCCAATGACCAAAGTCAAGGCCGCCATCTTGATGGCAACTCTGTGAGAAACCCTGAGCCAGAGCAGTGCAGCTAAATTGCTTCTGGATTTCTACCCTCCAGAAGCTGTCTCAGTAGATGTTTTTGTTTTAAGCTTCTGAGATTGGGGATACTTTTTTAAAGCATCAATAGATAACTAAGACAATTCCCAACACTTAGAATAATGCCTAATGTACATAAAAGATTCTCAATAAAGGTTTAAAATATTTAATAAATGGTGTATTTACTAATTTTTTTTACTAGGGGATTATTTTATAAAAAATTTTAGACCTAAATATATAAGCCTCTATTAAGAATTCAAGTTATGTGTAAAGAATTTTTAAAAATAATTAATTTGCAATCACTCAGTGCACTCTGGGTTATTCATTTTCTAACTTAGTTCCTGACATTCAAATATCGATGTTGGCTGCAGGTTAAGATTTAATTCTCAGCAGCTGGCTCCATCCCAAGTAAGCAGGTATGCTTCTGTTTTTGTTTATTGCTCATGACTTCTTCTTTTCTAGGAGCAAATTAGAAAAGATGGTTCATGGAAGTGTTGATTTTTATATGCAAAATTCTTAGATAAGCATGTAAACACAATGAGACCTTCATTTTTTTAATCTCTCTTTATTTTTCATTATATTTAAAAGGTCCTTGTATTAGGATATCTGATTTAAGAACTGAAATAACATTTGTACAGGGTCACAGTGAAGTGGAGATCTGAGGTATTGTTCTGCATGGCCTACTTGATCAGCCTTTCCTATTTTTCTTTTCTTAGAGCAGGTTAAGGATACACAGCAAATTTAAGGGAAGGTACCAAGATTTCCCACATATCCCTTTACCCTTCCACATGCATTGCCTCCCTATTATGGACATCTCCCACCAAAATAGTGCATATTAGGATTCTCTCTTGATACTGTACACTCTGTGGATTTGGACAGAGGTACAATGACATGTACAACATGATGGTGTCATACATAGTATTTTCACTGCTTTGAAAATCCTCTGCTCTGCCTATTCATTCCTCCCACATGACCAAGCCCTGACGACCCTAGATCTTTTTACTGTCTTTATAGTTATGACTTCCAGAAAACCATATAGATAGTTTTATATGTTGTGTTATGTAGCCTTTTCAGATTGGCTCTTATTTTTCACTAGAGGCCTGGTGCACAAAAATTTGTGCACTCTGGGGGGTCCCTCAGCCCGGCCTGTGCCCTCTCGCAGTCTGGGACCCCTCAGGGGATGTCCACCTGCTGGCGTGCCTGGACAGCCTGGGTGAAGGGCAGAGGGCCGTTTCAGGCTGCCCACAGCCCCTTCAGGGTTTGGGTCCGTACTGGGGTGCCTGACTAGAAGCAGGTATCTGGGATTTATTCAACTTCTATAATTGAAACTTTGATGCCTTGGTCCCCTGCTCGAAGCCTGGGTTGTCCCTGGCAACCCAAGGTCCCACCCCGGCAAGTATCTGGGGTTTGTTTATCTTCTATAATTGAAACTTCGTAGCTTTGAGTAGAGCTCAGGGCCCACAGGGCCCTGGCTTCCTCCATTGCCTGGGGCAACTCCAGCTCTGTGGCCACTGCGCTGCCATCTTAGTTGAGTTAATTTGCATATTTGTTCCTGCTTGGTTGGTGGGCGTGGCTTGTGGGTGTAACAGAGGGAGTGAGGGTCATTTGCATATTACTCTTTTATTAGATTAGATTAGAAATACGCACTTAAGATTCCTCCATGTGTTTTCATGGCTTGATAGCTCATTTCCTTTAGCACTGAGTAATATTTCATTGTCTGGATGTACAAATTATTTATCCACACCAGCTAAAAGGTATCTTGGTTATTTCAAAGTTTTGATAACTATGGATAAAGCTGCTCAAAACATCCATGTGTGACTTTTATGTGGACAGTTTTCACCTCTCTGGAATGTGATAATTGTATTGTAAGAATGTGTTTAGTTTTATAAGAAGCTGCCAAGCTCTCTTCCAAAGTGGCCATATAATTTTGCATTCCCACTAGCAGTGAATGAGAGTTTCCATTTTTCCACCAGCATTCATTCTCAGTGTTCTGGATTTTTACCAGTTATAACAGGTGTGTATCTGTATGTCATTTGTTTTAATTGCATTTCCCTGATGACATACATTATGGAGCACCTTTTCATATGCCTATTTGCCATCTGTATATCTTCTCTAGTGAGGTGTTTGTTTAGGTCTCTGGCCTATTTTTTAATCAAGTTTGTCTTCTTGTTTATTTTTAAGATTTCTTTATATATTTTGGCTAACATTCCTTTATCAGATTCGTCTTTTGAAAATACTTTTTTCTCATCTGTGGCTTGTCTTCTCATTCTCTTGATATTGCCTGTCACAAAATCAGAACTTTTTTATTTTAATGAAGGCTAGCTTATCAGTTATGTTTTTCAACCCTTTCATTATAATATTAAGTATTGAGATAATGGATACAGTTGTTATCCACATAACTTAATGTTGCAAACAGACCCTAAGGTGATCCCCAGTGAGTCTCAGCCCCTGATGTTCATGCCTTTGTGCTGCCCCCTGTCCCTGAGGACAGGCAGGGCCTATGATGTGCTTCTGACCAAAAGAACGTAGCAGACATTCCCATTTGTCATTCCTGTAGGAAATCATTCCTGTGATGGCATTGGCTCATGTAAGACTCTGCCATCATAGACTGGAGCTAGAGACTCCCCTTGTGAGCTGATGAAATAAGTGTCCATGTTCGAGAAAACCCTATGGTAAGAAGCTGCTGTCCTTCTAGGAGCTGTGGGAGCATCTAGGACCTGAGGTGGCCTCTGGCCAGCAGCCTGCTAAAAGCCGGGTGCCCATGCATACATTCACTAGGTATTTCTGCCTCATTGAAACGGTGAGAAAACAAACATGTACTTAGCAAGAAGCTAAGTATATGGTAATTTGGTACCCAGATAGAAAAAATTAACATTCTTTGAGATTTAAATTTATTGTTATTCATGTTCTTGGACTTCTTAAACTCATTTCTGTCTTTGGCAATGACATATACATTTTGCTATTTCAAAATAAAATTACTTCAAAACAAGTAATTACAATGGCAAACCAGAATAAATGTGTGTGTTTTTAAAGAACACATTCCTCCCTGTGTATCCTATATAATAAAATCCTAATATGCTAAGTGTCTGGTCGACTGGTCAGCCGTTCAACCAATCAAAGCATAATATGCTAATGAGATGCTAAGGCCGGTCACCTGCTTGCTATGACATACATTGACCACCAGGGGGCATATAGTCAACCAGTTGACCAGTCACTATGATATGCACTGACCACCAAAGGGCAGACGCTTGACCGGTAGGTTAGCTTACTGCTTGGGTCTGACCAATTGGGACTGAGTGAAATAGGCCAGACACACCCTGGAACCCTCCCACAGTCCCTCCTCAACTGGTCAACCTCCAGCATCCCTCCACGGCCCCGATTGTGCACCTGTGGGGTCCCTTGGCCTGACCTGTGCCCTCTCTCATCCCAGGACCCCTTGGAGGATGTCGGAGAGCCGGCTTTGGCCTGATCCTGCAGGCCAGGTTAAGGGACCCCACTGGTGCACAAATTCGTGCACCCAGCCTCTAGTTTTTTATAACACTCTAGGGGAAAGGGATGCGTGTGTGATGTTTTCCTCCCCGACACTAAGTGACAACCAGTTCTCTAACATATAGGCACCTGTTCCATTATTTTTATATGTAGAAAAATGAAAGGGAAATGGGAAGGCAGGACCATTGTGGTGGGTGGTCACCCAGGCATTTTATTGCAAACAGATGTGGTCACTCCATGGTGTTAAATCACCACGTGGTAAACATCTGGGATCAGCTTCAATGTGGTACAGCCACTGGCTTCTGCTCTGCAGGCATGATCGATTCCTATCAGTTTATCCGTTTTCCTCTACCTTAACTCCAGTTGATGAGCATATAAAGAAGGGCTGCATTTAACCGAATAACAAAGTGTGATCTGACTAATTCGGTACGCTTTACACTGAATTTGTGTGAACCTCAAACTTTTTTCAGCCTACACACCATGTCATCCATTGATTTGTCACAGCAAAAGTAAACAAGAAACAACTTTAGATGCTAAAATCCACATTGTTTGCTTTTATGAAACCTCGAAGTTAAATTTATTTTGAATGGAAAGACTTCTTATCTGTACTAAGCTCTCCAGTAATTTCCATGTTTTCTTGTTGTTTTCTGTCTGTATTTCTCTGCTCCATCACTCAGCTGTATCCTGCAGAGCAAGAACATACTTGCTTTTGCATTCTCAGCCTAGTCTCCGGCTTCTCTTTTGCTTTTCTAGGAGTTAGTTGTTATTTTAGGTGCTAATTTTTTTCATGCATACTTTCATTTGGCACCCCTTGGGAACCTTATATTTTAGACAGTATTTCTAATCCACAGGGAGGAAACGGAGGCTTAACAGATTCAGTGTTTGAAGCACTTGGCATTGGAAAGGCAGGTGGGAAAAAATTTAAATAATAGAGAAAGCAAATACAAGACAGGTTATTTAAATATATGAAGAGAGAGATAGTATGACAGGGGAATTTTGAGGGGGAGAATATTTATTGAACAACACAATTTTAGAGCCTTGGTCCAAACTCTGACAAGATACCAGATATATTAAACATGATCTGTTTATGAAATAAACTCATTGTTTTCTCCAATCCCCCATGATGACAAGTATGGACTGAGGGGGACAGTGAGAGTAAGTGGACCTCACAGAGGGAATGGTCACTTTACAGTGAGATGGGGTCCATGCAGAGCTTTGATAGATTAGTGTAGTACACTATAATATATTTTGAACAGGCAGAGAGAGAAAAAAAATTCTAGACTAGCCCAGCCAGTGTGGTGGCTCCATTGGTAGAGTGTTGTCCCATGCACCAAGAGGTCAGTGGTTCAATTCCTCCGCAGGGTACCACCCAGGTTGCCGTCTTGATCCCCAGTAGGGAACATGCAGGTGGCAGCCAGTAGATGATCCTCATTGATGATCCATTTCTCTCTCCCTTCCTCTCTCTATAAAATAAATAAAAACATATTTTAAAAATATTCTAGGCCTCAAAGGCTGGGTGACCAATAGTGAAAGAGTAAAAAAGTATATTGAAGGCAAGTTTAAAAAGAAAGAAAATTAGCTCTAACTGGCTTGGCTCAGTGAATAGAGCGTCGCCCTGTGGACTCAAGAGTCCCAGGTTCGATTCTGGTCAAGGGCACGTACCTTGGTTGTGGGCACATCCCTAGTGGGGAGTGTGCAGGAGGCAGCTGATTGATGTTTCTCTCTCATCGATGTTTCTAACTCTCTCTTCCTCTCTCTTCTTCTCTGTGAAAAATCAATAAAATATATTTTTTTAAAAAGAAAGAAAATTAAATGCAGAAATGAAGGAAAGATAGAGGAGGTAAATATTCTGTGCATTTCTCTCCTCTTAAAGGTCAGCATCATGACCCTAAGGTCTGCCAGTCTGAAACCTAATACCATTTTCACACCAGGCACGTTAACTCAACTGTTAAGATGAATACAATAGTTGAGCTAAATACACACTATTTAACTGAATTCAATAAAATCTCCTAAGTTCTCCTTCTGGATTATTTTATTTCAGCTGGGTATGTACATTGCTCATCTCATTACTAAATACTGACTTGAGGGCAGGAGCTACAGAGAGTTTATATTTGCGTTCATTCAAATCCTGGCATAGACCACTAACACAGCAGGATCTTAGTGTGTGTTGAGAAGTCCTGGGATGAGGTGGAGGAAGGGGATTACATATAGATGGTTGAATTGGTGGCTCCCTCTTGATGGGTGGAGGAGGGAAGAGTTGAGGGCAGTTGGGAACCAGAACACAGGAGTCCAGGTTGTATGCATTCGGTGGTAGCGTCACAAGCAGCCTTTGAAAGGTTTCCTGAACAGTAGCTTGATCATGAGCAGAACCACTCTTGGAAAAATTTGAGTAGGAGACTGAAGGAGAAAAGATGTCAGTATTAAATATAATATTTTAGAAGGAGGCAACAGGGGCCTCACTGAGGCAGTAAGAATAGGAGAAAGAGATGATAACACTGAGATCTAGACCAAGAGGAGTTCAATTCTAATTCCTTGCTTGACCTCTAACATGTGAAAATTGAGTGATATTTCATTGCTGACATCAAGAAGAAACATCGAGCTGCTTTCTTTTGGTGGAACATGTGCTGAGTATTAGTAAATTGGTGTAACACCACTGCCCTGGCCTAGCCTTTCACGGTGCCTGATGTCTACCTGTACTTGGGCAGAAGGCAGCACACACAGAAGGAAGCACTCGGGCCTCGTCAACTGCTGGGCTCACATCCACACCTTCCCACTCGTGTGACTGAGCGTTACGCGGTGACCCACCCTAATCTCACCGACACAAGTGCGGGTGAGGTTGGCGGTGGTGTGCGTGTGGGCTGGCCACTGTGGGGATCAGGGGTTTCCATGAAGAGCTGAGCACAGGGCCTGACCCGGAGTAAGTGCCCAGGCTCACTAACTGACGTGCAGACTGTCATCAAGATTCTAAAATCCCAGCCACTGCAGTGAGCACACCGAGGGGCCTGTTGTCCCACGTGGGGTGGTCTGCCCGGGAGTATCAAGTCTTTAAATCCCGGCCTTGCTTGTTATTCTCACGATGGGCCTATTAAGCTTATTTTCTTAGGAACAAAATTGCTATTCAGTGTCCTTTTCAGGGAAATAAAACTCACTTTCAAACTTTCTTTTGAATCAGAGGGAAATTTCCACACAATGGAACTATAAATTTAGGTGAAAGAACACACTTTGGAATTTACAATAGAAGACAGGCTGTGTTCTTAGTCTTCTTGAAGGTGTGAAATTGTAGTTAATTGCTCTGTTCTCCATTTTAAAGAGCAAAGAGCTCATAAATAATAAGCTCCAGCAGCAGTTTGCAAAGGATCTAAAAACCTCTCAATGTATTTTTTATTGCCAAAGATGTAATTCTTCTGAGTGTTGATTATTCCCATGAATTTTAAAGTGCCCTCCAGAGTCTAAAGGGATGAAAATCATCTCTCCATTCCCTTTGCATCCAAGAGCAGTTTTTGTCAATGAGAATCCTACTCCCTTTTGTTTCCAGTGACAGGTGTATTCTTTATTGTGATGTAATATTTCTTAAAGATATAATGTAGGGCTCTACAATAAACTGCAAGTAATAAAATTACCACTTCCTGAGTTATGATAGCAAATTCGCAAAATTTTGAGAGGTGTGTGTGTGTGTGCGCGTGTGTGCAGAGGCAGAGAGAGACAGACAGAGGGAGGCTTATTTTTTTCATATCTGGCAGCTATGTGTTCACTGAAAAGATCAACTATCACGTGATAGCATGATCTACCCAGTGGTCTAAATTCTTCTGGATTACACATTTCACCAAACCTTTAAAAATATTTAAATGTTTATATACTACTAGAGGCCTAACGCATGAAATTCGTGCAAGGGGCTTTGGCCCTGGCAGCCCCAGCTTCATCTGGAAGGTAATCCAGGAAGATGTCTGGAAGGTTGTTCGGTTGTCTGGTCTAATTAGCATATTATGCTTTTACCAGAGGCCGTGTGCACAAAAATTTGTGCACTCGGGGGGGTGGGGGGGAGGGTCCCTCAGCCCAGCCTGTGCCCTCTCGCAGTCTGGGACCCCTCGGGGGATGTCCACCTGCTGGCTTAGGCCCACTCTCCAAGGGATCGGACCTAAGCTGGAAGTCAGTCATTCCCCTGGCAGCCCGGGAGCCCTCGGGAGATGTCCACTTGCCAGTGGGGAGCAGGCCTAAGCTGCAGTCAGACATCCTTAGCACTGCTGAGGAGGCAGGAGAGGCTCCTACCACCACCGCTGTACTGGCAGCCATCAGCCTGGCTTGTGGCTGAGCAGAGCTCCCCCTATGGGAGTGCACTGACCACCAGGGGCAGCTCCTGCATTGAGCATCTGCCTCCTGGTGGTCAGTGTGTGTCAGAGTGACCAATCGTTCCCAGTCGTTCTGCTGTTAGGGTCAATTTGTATATTGCCCTTTTATTATATAGGATTATTATAGCTACAGCTCTTAAAGTAAAGAGACAATAAATACGCATTATATTTCATCCCTTCCCACTAAACCAGCACAAATAACCTCATGAAAACCACACCCATCTGAGATAAATACTGTAATTCTTTGTGACACCTTCGCACCAATAAATTATTTGACATTTTGAAGGCACTAACTCTGCCTGGCTATGTTATAGCATTTTTTATTTTCAGCCTGGCTTCATACATGAAGTTCCACGTGTGGCAATGTGGTCAGAATCCCTTTAGTGGCCACCTGTTCAGTAGGTAATAGTAACAGCAAATAAATGCCTAAGCAAAAGGGCCCAACCCAGACTTGAATAGAGTAGTTGTTTTACTAATTCAAACCCATAACCTGGGAATCCATGGGCAGAGATTAAGGTTTGTTACACTTATAGGACTAAGAATCCCATTTTCCTCTGGGTTCTTGAAATCCCATAATCTCCCACACACGTAATTGCAAATCAGATTTGAAAGAACAATTCAGAGAGAACAAACAACAAATTGCTTACCATGTTTCTAAAGTTTAATGTAATTTAATCTTGCGTTTTGTCTTTGGGAAATTACAGGAGGGAAAAATCAATTTCTGGTAACATTACACATTGCCGTGTCCGTGTCACGAAAACCAGGATTTTTGTCCTGGGACATGACCTGTCCTCGGGTTCTGGACATGGCAGTCAGGTTCCTATTTGGCCGCTGACACATTGGCCTCGTTGGACTGCGTCGTTCCTTTTCATTATGTTTCTTTGATGAGTGAAACGCTTGAGAAAATGGTTTGTAAATTTAAAATGCTGTGCAAAGATTAATCACTATAATTTTTCCTTATTTTTTTTTTTTTTTACCGTTTTTTCTCAATTTCAAACTCTTTGCGGAGCCACCTTGTCAGTTCAGCTTGAATGGAATTCAACATCACAGATTTAAACATGTCAGTGTTAAAATTATTAATCGTGCCATTAGTGCAGATGGAAAAACTTGCCCTTTTAACTGTTAAAGAGCAGGTGTGTCTGCAAGTACACCCTCCAGTCTTCACTGTTCATAGAAGCCAGACTTAGAACCTGGTGCTTTTCTTCTCAGTCTAGGGTCCTCCTTTGTTTGACTTGGGATAAGTGACCACTTAGTGATGTACTGTTAGAAGTCAAGCATGGCTGTACTGCCTGATCTTTAAAATCTTTGTAGGAAAGTTTTGTAACAAAATACTTTCCACATCCTGGTGGGTTCTCCGAAGTTACTAGCTGTAGTGATTGCGTGATCATGAACTTTGTAGAACAAAACCGTGTTGTGTCTGACATTCTTGCCTCCAAGGTAATTGGACAGCTCCCTGTTTGTACTTTCAGGGAATGGATGGCCGAAAGGAGAGCTGTGCTCTTCTGATTTTCCTCAGATTCTCAGCATAAAAACCTTTATCTTCTTTCCTTCTCCTGTTTTTATTGGTTTTGTCATCCAAGAAAAAAACCTAACAACTACTTAAATGAAAATCTCTGCTTTAAAGCTTATTAATCTTTTCCAATGTAATCTCTAAAACTATCCCATGTCCCTAAATTATAACGTGCATATATGGGAGGGGGGCGTTAGGATCTAGAAAGAGGAAGGAGGAATTGTGAAGTAAGTAGGAGGCCTTCTGATTGCCCGGAAACCGCAGAACCTGCTTTACTTGCTAATTCACACGGACTACCTTGGCCGGCCTTCTTGCCCTCTGTGCCATACAGACAAGGGCTGCAGTTGTAGCAGCACAGAGATGATAATGTGATTCTCCCGGGAACAAGGACTGGGCACACTGCGGCATTCAGATAAAGGGCTGGGACTCTGCCCAGACTTCAACAGGGTGGGAGGGCTTTGTGGTCTCCTCCACTCCTGTTCTATAAAACCTCAAGTTCGGTCGCTAAAGACATGGGAAAGTCATAGCCTTTAAAATTAAGTACAACTGAGTATGCTTTAATATGTATCTAATTATTTAAAAATATCATATGCTTATCACACGAGTAAAACAGAAAAAGAGAGGTCTGTTTTATCAGCCAGGCCCTACTTGCGTCAGTCATACATTCATCCTCACTCAGAGCGGCATGGTTGCTTTGCCTCTCTGCCTCCGTCACTGGTTTATAGAAATTACAAGCACATATGGCATGTTTTATTTTTTAATATACTTGCTATTGTTGATAGTATTACAGATAGCTTCTCTTCCCCCCTCTTACTTGCCTTCTCCCAACTCTTATCCATGTCTTCACCATCCTATTGCCCATGTCCATGGGCTATGCCTATAAGTATATAAGTTCTTTGGTTTATCATATGGCATGTTTAATCAGAGAATTTCAAAGTTGCCTGACCTGATATTGGCAAGTGGCACTCCCAGCCCTCATGCTTCTTCTCTGAAACTCTGTTCACTAAGCTTTTCATAGGGTTCCTTTGTCAGTTAGGATGATTTGGGCCATAGGTAAGACAATAAACCTACAATAACACCCAATGCGGTGAGAAGGCCGTTTTCTGACACCGCAGTTGTTTAAGGGGGTGTGGGCTTCAGGCTGGGGCGGGGCAGCCTCTGGTTAGCATCTGCAAAGGACTTGATGCTTTTCATCTCTGTTTGTTTTCGGCTTTTCTTCATATGTTGCATGATGGCTGAAGAGATTGTAGATATCACATAGAAAAGCTAACGATGAGTGAAGAAGAAAGGAATGTCCTCCATTGAATCTTTTTTTAAAATTTTTATTGATTTCAGAGATGAAGGATAAGGGAGAAAGAGACAGAAACATCAATGATGAGAGAGAATTATTGATCAGCTGCCTCCTGCATACCCCCTGCTGAGGATCGAGTCCACAGCCCTGGCATGTGCCCTTGACTAGAATCGAACCTGGGACAGTTCTGTCCACAAGCTGACTGATCCGTTGAGCCAACTGGCTAGGATCTTTTAAATTAAGGTTTAAATGATATTTTGCCAAAACTAGCCCGTGCAGCTCTCATCGCAGCAGCTTGCACTGTCTTTCGGAACAGCTGGAACAGCATTTTCCTGTACCGTCCCAGCACCTGCCATCCATGCTCTGAGCAAAGTGTTCCCAGCATGTCCAAGCAAAGACAGCTCTCCACCATGGCAGCCTCTGCCTGCCTGGACATTAACACAGAAGCGAACACGTTTGTTAGTATTCTGGCAATAAGATTGCATAGATCATTGGAAACATCTTTCCCATAAACTTTGTATTTTTAACTTCAGAGGGAAGTTACAAATATCATGCTTACAATAATCACTGAAAGCCCGGTGCATAAAGTTTCATGCATGGGGAGGGCCCCTAAGCCTGGCCAGTGAGCAGGACTGATCAGGCTTCTCTTCCTGCTGCCAGCTGGGGCCTTCCTTTATTCCGCACTGCCCCCTGTGGTCAGCGCACATCATAGCAAGCGGTCAAACTCCCGGTCTCCTGGTTGAACTCCTGAGGGGACACTTTGCATATTAGAGAGAGAGAGAGAGAGAGAGAGAGAGAGAGAGAGAGAGAGAGAGAGAGACACACACACACACACACACACTCATACCCCCCTCCCCCCCCAGTCTTTGTGTTGCAGGCAGGACTGACGGATAGATGCTGAGATTAGGAATACTCTTTGATCCCGAGGTGGAGTTCTTTAATGTGGTTTAGTGCTTTACACGGCATTGTGGTCTACAAGGGAGTCCGCTGAAGTCTCCTAATTCAGCTCTCCCCACTCCTTCCTCCCCTGAACACCCTAACCTTACAATGTGGATCTTGCATTGTGCAGTCTTCAGTACTCTATCCTCTGTGTACATTTTTGGCTCTGAGTGGGCCATGTTCTCTCCATCTCTTCTCTCATTAACTTCTGTGGTTCTTTGCTGATTCCAGTTGCTATGTCACTGCCTCTGGGGAACTTTCCCTGATTCCTCTACATCGACCCCTATATTTACCTGACCCTGCGCAGGTCATTCTGCCATAGAGCTTCTTGGTTAATCATTTCTATTCCCCACAAGCCTTTCAGGTACTTGTGGGCAAGGGTCTAACATGTCTGACACAGGGAGTGAAGGAAGAAGAAAATAGTTCTATTTTTTTGTCTTGTGTATATCAAAGATACTTTTTGCCCCACACCATTCTCACTTACACCCACTTTTAACACTTACTAATATGTGTCTTCTATCCTGTCTTACCAAGATATTCGCATTTTCACAAGTGACTCCTGAGGGCCCAAAGCCTTTAAAGTCACATCTAGATTTTTATGTTCAGAAATGCTAGGGCTGGGAGATTACATTTTAAAGTAGAAAACATTGACCAGTCCGCTCAGAATGTCCTGCTGGTGGCTGCTTATTGATAAGACCACCATTATTGATATAATTTTTTTTCCTAAAATAAAAAATAACCACAAGCAAATACATTTTAATAAGTTATAAGTTATACTTTCAATTTATTCATTCCTTAAATTCATTTAATAATACCACATTTTTTATTATTATTTTAAATTCTCACCCAAGGGTTTAGTTTGCTTTGTTTTTCTGTCTGTTTTATTGATTTGAGACAGAGAGGAAGAGGCAGAGAGAGAAACATCCATCAGTTGCCTCCTACATGCACCCCAACTGGGAACTGAACCCACAACCTGGGTATGTGCCCTGACTGGGAATCAAACCCGCAGCCTTTCAGAGCTCAGGATGATGCTCCAACCAACTAAGCCACACTGGCCAGGGCAGTAACCCCATACTTTAGAATCACTACATATATGAAACTTGGAATATGAAGATGAAAAAAAAATTAAATAGCTAACTTGGACCTTGGCCTTAAGAATGAACAAGTTACTGGGATGAGAAATACACAAAATCATTTTCCAATACAATCAAATAATTGCTATAGTGGAGCACACGGGAGCATATGGTAGAAGCGTCTGTTAGAAGTCCGCACGGAGGAGAGTATTAAGTCTGTGCATATTAAATTATGAAACCAGCAGTTGTTTAAACTGGATAAGTATTTGAGGTCGTCTGGTTTATCCTTCCTACATTAAATTCACACTTTTTAAAAAAAATTAATGAAAAAAAAAGTGTCTCAGGAGATGATTTGGCTTGCCCAACATTGCCAAACAGTGTCAGAATCATAATTACAACCAAGGTAACGTTAAAAAAAATAATAAAACTTAAAGAGGGAAAAAAAGCTTTCATAATCTTTAATTTGTCTTGGGAGCCATGTCTCTGCAAACTGCCAAACTTTTTAAATCTTCCATTTGTATTCATGGAAAAAAATCAGGTGTGTTTGTGCAGTCAAGGACAATTTACTCCTCCTTTATACAAGTCAGATAGTAGACCAGAGAAACTGGCCTTAAGCACTGCACACAAAGAAAATGTTAGGGTTTTAGCTCACTCTTCCAGAGAGATCTAGAAATTTCAGAAGAAGAGTCCAAATAGTTTCCTTATATTTGTCAGGGTAATTAAAACTTACATAATTAAACAGCTGTATAGACACCTTTTTTGATGACATTAGGTATGTATGTGCATTTATGTATATATGTGTGTATATACAGATGTGTGTGTGTATAATATGTGTAATATATAACAATGTGTACTGAAAATGTGTTTTCTTTTTTTTAATATTTTTATTGATTTCAGAGAGGAAGGGAGAGAGAGAGGAACATCAGTGATGAGAGAGAATCATTGATGGGCTGCCTCCTGTCCACCTACAGCCCGAAACCCAGGGATGTGCCCTAACTGGGATTTGAACTGAGACTCCCTGGTTTAATGGGTCAACTTTCAACCACTGAGCAACAGCAGCTGAGCGAAAGTGTGTCTTCTTATTTTTCTTGATTAAAATGCAGTTTTTACAGACTCATAGATGAAGAGATCAGACTGATGGTTGCCAGAGGAGTGAGGAAATGGGGCCTGGATGAAAAAAGGTGAAGGGATTGAGAAGTACAGATTGGTAGCTACAATAGTCATGGCATGTAAAATAACAGCACAGGAAATATCTAAACTAATAAAAGGGAAATAGTAAAATTAACCGTTTCTTCGGGACGGGGTAAGCCACGCCCACCAGCCAATCAGAGGGACTGTATGCAAAATAGTCCAGTCAAGATGG
>PVJC01037368.1:0-17240 GCA_004026665.1 Murina feae | reverse complement strand
AGTTGGGGACTACCAGGCTGGCAGGGGGGCAGCTAGGGATAATCAGGCCAGCAGTAGGGACAGTTAGGGGCAATCAGAACAGCACACAGAAGCAGTGAGGGTGACCAGGAAAGCTGGCAGGTGAGAGATTCAGAGCCAGCAGTCCAGGATTGTGAGAGGGATGTCTGACTGTCAGTCTAGACTGGCAATCATATATCTCCTGAGGGGTCCCAGATTGGAGAGGTTGCAGGCTGGGCTGAGGGGACTCACCACCCTTATGCATGAATTTCATCTACCGGGCCTCCAGTATATATATTTCATCAGCATTTATCAAAATAGTTCTTGAAGTTTATGTATACGGTCAAATTTGCATTCTCCTTTTAAAAATTTGTAGACTTAATTTTCTGATTTTGTAGTTAATGGCACACATATTTAAGTGAAATACTGCAAAAAGAATTATATAACATATTTAAAATACCTTAAAAAGCAATAAAGCAGATATTTTGAAAAAAATGAAAAAAAGTTGTATATTTTACTCTAAACTTTTAAAAATCTCTATTTCCAAATTGGATCTCTCCT
This sequence comes from Murina feae, assembly GCA_004026665.1. Taxonomy (NCBI): domain Eukaryota; kingdom Metazoa; phylum Chordata; class Mammalia; order Chiroptera; family Vespertilionidae; genus Murina; species Murina feae. The sequence continues at coordinate 16,682 of PVJC01037368.1, read as the reverse complement.
CAACCACAAGCCAGGCTGATGACTGTCAGTACAGTGGTGGTGGCAGGAGCCAAAACCTGAAGGGGCTGTGGGCAGCCTGAAAATGGTCCTCTGTCCCACACCCAGGCTGGCCACACCCCATTGGGGTGAGGGTCCACACTGCGGGGCTTGGCCAGCCTGCAAACAGCCATCAGCCCCTAACCCAGGCTGACCAGGCATTCCAGCAGGTGGATATCCCCAGAGGGGTCCCAAACTTCAAGAGGGCATAAGCCAGGCTGAGGGACCTCCCAGGTGCACAAAAATTTGTGCACCAGGCCCCTAGTGTGTATATATATATATATATATATATATATATATATATATTTACATGCTGTTTAATGATTTTAACATAAAATGTTTATATTACTTCAAATAATGTCTTATTATTAAATCAAATACTTTCAAAAACAATTATAAAATACTAGAGGCCTGGTGCACAAAAATTTGTGCACTTGTGGTGGGGCGAGTCCCCTCAGCCAAGTCCAGTCTGTGCCCTCTCGCAGTCTGGGACCCCTCGAGGGATGTCCACCTGCTGGCTTAGGCCCGCTCCCCGGGAAATCGGGCCTAAGCTGGCAGTCAGACATCCCTCTGGAAACCCGGAAGCCCTTGGGGGATGTCCACTTGCCAGTGGGGAGCAGGCCTAAGCTGCAGTTGGATATCCTTAGTGTTGCTGAGGAGGCAGGAGAGGATCCCACCACCACCGCTATACTGGCAGCCCTCAGCCTGGCTTGTGGGTGAGCAGAGTTTCCGCTGTGGGAGTGCACTGACCACCAGAGGGCAGCTCCTGCATTGAGTGTCTGCCCCCTGGTGGTCAGTGTGTGTCATAGTGACCAGTCATTCCCAGTGGTTCTGCTGTAGGGTCAATTTGCATATTACCCTTTTATTATATAGGATATGGGAACTACTTAGAAAATTTGAGTATTAATTAAATATTAGATATGAGAGGCCTGGTGCATGGATTCATGCACATCGAAAGCAAGTTAATTAGAAGAAATATTCTAAGGCCGGAGAGGGACCGTGGAAGGACTCCAGGGCGTGTCCAGCACATCTCACCCAGTCCAGAACAGCTGGACCTCAACAGAAAGCTAACATACAGATCAGAACATGTGCCCCCTGGTGGTTAGTGAGCATCATAGCAAATGGTCAAATGGTTGAATGAACAGCATATTAAGCTTTTATTATATAGGATAATTGGGAAATTATTATTAATTTCATTAACTAGGTTAATAGCCTTTTGATTACAAGGTAGAACATCCCATTATTGGACAGGCAAGCTAAGTTATGTAAAGATTAAGTATTCTGATAATTTTAGTTCTTTATATAATTGTATTTACATATATATATATACACACTAACATATAATAAGCCAAAATGTTTAAAATATAAATGATTCAGTTAGGTGGTAAACATACAGAGGTTTGTTATACTATTAATTATTCAAACTCTTCAATATATTTTACTTCTTTTTTAAAAGATTTAAAGCAAAATAAGGCAGAAAAAAACAAAATTACTTTCTTAAATTAAAAACAAAGTGATGCATAATTTTGGTTAATCTGAAAATAAAATAATTCTCTGCTAAGATATTGTTGAGTTTAAATGTATCTCATTCTTTAATTTTTTTTATTTGTCACTCAAGTATAGTTAATACATTAATATAGTGCTATATGTAAATATGTACTTTATATGATCAAAAGTTACTGGAAACTGCTTGATTTTGTTGTTCCACCATTTCTCAATAATGATCACTTCTGGTCCTAAATAAATTATTTTTAAAAACTGGTTTCTGTTATGTATTTACCTCAGAATGTTGAAATGACTTCAATAATAAATAATTTTAAAAGCTATTATAGGGAATATATATGGCCTATCCATATCAATAAAATGATTATGGTTATAGAATTAAAATATAAGGAAACTCTGTCCTGGCCAGTGTGGTTTAATTGATTATCAACCCTTGCTCCTAGAGGTTACTGGTTCAATTCCTGGTCCAGGCACATGCCTGGGTTATGGCTTGATTCCCAGAAAGGAGAGTGAGAGACAGCTGATAGGTGGTTCTCTCATCTCTCTCTCTCTCTCTCTCTCTCTCTCTCTCTCTCTCTCTCTCTCTCATTAATAAAAACATATTTTAATGAATAATAAATAAATAAATAAATACATAAATTCAAAGTAATAAAGGTCAAAAAACAAAAATTGTTTCAAAGGACAGTAAGAATATAATACATCCAGATTTTGTTTTACATTGGGATTAATGTAACTTTAATGTGGATGGGAATAATTATGTTAGACACAAAAAATAGTACAACTGAGTTTAGGAGGAAATAAGTCTCAGTGGAATTGCTAAAAAATTATTTTCAAGAATTCAAAGAGGTGACATGTTTTCTTGAAGCAATGGAATGAAATGCATATGGTTTAACATATTAATGAATTGGCATTTTCTGAAGCTAATTCAAAGTGTAAAAAGTTATAGAGGAATTGACCTTAAGAAATCACACGTTTCCAAATGCAAGACTATTTTTGGAAGGTATGGCAGTTTCTAGGCTCAGTGCACATGGGGACAAAGTTTCCCAGGCTTAGAGGATCAATAGTGCATTTGAAGGAAACAGAAGAGTTGGAACACAGCTGCAAGAGAGAGCGCCATTCCTTCAGGTGGAGAGACTGACAGGCTTCAGCAGCCCTTTCAAATGCTTTCCCAGGCCATCCATGGCACTTGGTCTCATATTCATTGAACTCCACCCACTTCACTTCTGTCTAAACCTTCCACAATAATCAGGTACAAGGAAACCACACTATTGGAGGAAGGAGAAAACTAAAATGAAACCTTGAGTTAAGCCACAATAATCCATTCCTAATCCCTACCTCTAAACTTAGGCTGGATGCATGAAGACATGCATGGGAAGCAATAGACAAGTTTGAAGACAATTATTATTTTTTTTCTTTCTAATTTTGAGCTGACACCTGAAATCTCTGGATGTCTGATAGAGGATCAAAAAGTAAATTCACCTTAGCTGCAGTCTCTGACATCTCCTATCCTTCACCAGTAAGGCAATAATGCAATTAGGACCTGGGTATTTGAAGAACAAGTTCTCAAGGATATTAGGGGGTGCCTAATTTTATTGCAGGTGGTCATGTTTGCAAAGGGACACTGCAACATCTATTAATCTTGGATATTCAGCCACAAAAAATAGTTATTTTATCTCAGGATTGCTGATTGAGGCATCTGCCACATGCAGGTTTTTATTCCACACATTTAGAAGAATTTCAACTGTAAAGGTGGCTTTGTCTACTGACCTATAATACTTTCTTAACAAATAGCTCAGTTTAACTAAACCATCATCCTCCCTTTAAGACAGTTGGCTATTGCTATAGTCCCGATTTAGAACTGCTTATTCCACTAAACTACAATGTGTATATCAGCTGCTGCTGGGGAGATGAACTTTATCTTCTCTTCATTTGGTTAAAGCATATGGTGCCTTCCTTGTTTTGAAATAAAATAGCACGGGGCATTCCTTCCCGACCCATTAGAGTCTTTGGAAACTCATATATATTTCTGGCTTAGTTAAGAATTTCATCAGCAGTGGTGAAATCAGAGTTTATTATAACTAGGTATATTATAACTGCCCTATTTAAAATGTGAAATTTATACTTTAGAATTATTATGCACAGTGGCAGCATATTAATACTGACTTTATTAGCTCATGGATTGCTATGTACAATGAGTTATATAAAAAGTTGATTTTGTTCCTGCTGACATTGTTTCCACCTTGCAGTAATGTGAGCTGTAGCAAATCACATTTAACAATCTGTGGGTCTCTGACGCTCAGCCTTTTCATTCCCTGAAACACATTTTAAAAACTGGTGCCTCTTGCAAGATGAGGATCAAATGTCAGCTTTTTAAGTAGTGTAAGAAAGCTAACCACTGAAATGGATAAATCTCAGGTTCACATTATTAAATAGATGACTTTGCTTAAAGACTGGACATTCACTGAGAGACTGATTTCATCTTCAGAAAAATGATTTAAAAAAGATTTGACAAAAAAAGGAGAGGGCATGCAGATTTTTTTTTTTTAAAGTAAAGTCATATGAATTAAAAATAATCACAAACATTTGGAATAACTTTAATTGCTTGAACCATAGGACTACTTGGGCTTAATTTTTTGTAATAATAAAGCTTCCCTAAGATGATCACTTTGACCGGGTGTACTTTATAGGAGAACAGGAAGTTTTCCACGCAGTTCTCCAATCCTTAGTGGTGTCAGTTTTGATGCAATGGAAGCAAGCAGTGGCCAGTTAGGGAGACATGAGGGAAAGCCCTGTTTAAACACACTGAAGTCACATATTGAGGCAATAGAAACTTAGACAAAGGTGGTTTTAATAAAGAATTCTTTTTAGACTGGACATATTTGTTTAGATTTATATTCTGTAGACTCTGATGACAACTCAATAATGATTGCTCCAGACCTCTGTATTAATAAGATTTAATATAGTAAAGTTTCCAGAAATGTGTTTTTTGAAATATTATGAGTCAGAAAATATTCCTATGAAGCTGAATCTCATCAACAGATTTTATGAGTTTGAATTCAAAGAATTATATATAGTCTCTAAGAAAAAAATGACCCCAAAGCAAGCAAATTAGTTAACTAGTTCTTATGAGTGACAGATATGTATGCTAGAATGCAATACATCTTCCATGAACCTTTTGAAGTTCACATTTTTGGAGTTAATAGTAGAATAGAATCCATTCTGTTTGCAGATGTATTGCATTGTAATTGCCAAAGGTCTTGGGCCAAAATATTAGTTCTTTTAAAACACACTACAGATTTAGAAATTTTAAATGAGTCTCTTAGATCATTCAAAAAAGGTGAAAAATTATATGTGGTAAATACAAAGAATTCAGTATTTATGCAGCAACTTAATTTAACAATGAGGATACATTTTTCATATATTAAAATCATTTTAGGATGTTTTCATAAGTACAGCTTGATGTTAATACAGTTATTTTATGACCAGAACAAAAGATTTGGGTTAGACATATGTGAAAAATAATATTTCCTGTGATTTATGTGGTTATTTCACTTACTCTGAGGCAATTTATTACTTCTACATCTTAATTGCAGTGCTCTTTTCTAAATATAAGAGAATCCATCTTTTATTATCCGTGAACTTATTTGATTTTTAAAATCTTTAGTTGGAATGAAAATAAGTTCGTTAGAAGTGAATTTTTAAAAAAATCTAGAAATTTTATAAGTTTTTAAAATAATTATTCTTTAAATTTGGAATTTTATAGGAAAACATAGGAATAATTCAAATGTATTTGGGTGCCTGTGTGTATGAAAAGCTTTTAATATTCAGTAACACCAATCTCATGTCCCATTTTTCTAAAAGGAATTCAATATGTAAATTAACAAAAACAAATAAACTAAAAACAAAATAAACCTTCAAGTAATGCATCTAACTTTTATAAAAATATTTTTATTTTTCTCATAATGACATTATTTTTTTCCTTTCAGTGCAGACTCCTCTGAAGGTAATGATCTTACTACTTACAACACTTTAAAATTTGATCAATTATATTTAATCACAGTTTCTTTCTTCAATACATGATTTACTTACTGATTTAATAATGACGAATAAACAATGTAAAAGATCAAATGACAGTCTAGAGATTGTGTCTAACAATAGTCAATTTATTAAAGGTATCTATATAATCAGCTCTTTAATATTATGCAGCTATAAGTAATTTGGTTAGGGACATTTTCTAAAATTTAATCTATTTGATGAAATCATCAGAATTTATATTGTTAAAAACAAAACATCTATAATTGTTAATATCTGAAATGAAAACAATAAAAATGAGATATAAACATATAACATACATGTTTCTTGGCAGAACTTGACATTAACATTTAAAATATAAATATTGCCTGACTGGTTTGGCTCAGTGGATAGAGTGTCGGCCTGCGGACTCAAGGGTCCCAGGTTCGATTCCGGTCAAGGTCATGTACCTTGGTTGCGGGCGCATCCCCAGTGGGGAGTGTGCAGGAGGCAGCTGATTGATGTTTCTCTCTCATCGATGTTTCTAACTCTCTATCCCTCTCCCTTCCTCTCTGTAAAAAAATCAATAAAGTTTATATAAAAAAAAATAAAATATAAATATTTAAAAACAGATATTATGGAAACAAATAGACACAAAGAAAAAAATAATGGTCAACAAATGGGAGGGAGTGCTGAGGAATGGGTGAAAAAGGTAAAGGGATTAAGAAGCACAAATTGCCAGTATACAAATAGTCACAGGAATATGAAGTATAGCATAGGGAATATCCTATATAATAAAAGGGTAATATGCAAATTGACCCTAACAGCAGAACCACTGGGAATGACTGGTCACTATGACACACACTGACCACCAGGGGGCAGATGCTCAATGGAGGAGCTGCCCCTGGTTGTCAGTGCACTCCTACAGGGGGAGCTCTGCTCAGCCACAAGCCAGGCTGAGGGCTGCCAGTAAAGCAGTGGTGATGAGAGTCTCTCCTGCCTCCTCAGCAGCACTAAGAATATCCGACTTCAGCTTAGGCCTGCTCCCTGCTGGCAAGTGGACATCCCCCAAGGGCTCCCAGGCTACCAGAGGGATGTCTGACTGCCAGCTTAGGCCCGATCCCCTGGGGAGCAGGCCTAAGCCAGCAGGTGGACATCCCCCAAGAAGTCCCAGACTGTGATAGGGCACAGGCTGGGCTGAGGGACTCCCCCAAGTGCACAAATTTGTATGCACCAGGCCTCTAATAGTTAATAATCTATATTATAAAAGACCAGGGGTCATCACGTCCTAAACAACCAGATGGATGACTGGTCACCAGGCAGGGGGGGTGCAGTGGAGGTGGTGGTAGGGAAGTGGGGGGGCAGTTGGGCAAGGTGGGCACAGCAATGTTGTTAGTCTCTGGCCTGGGCCAGGCAGAAGCCTAATGACCTCACTGCTGCCTCAGTGTCTATGGATCAAGCCCAGAGAGAAGCCTGGTGAGAGAGGCAGGGTCTAAGCAGCCACCATGGCTTCTGGTGAGGCTCAGAGAGAGAGAGAGAGAGAGAGAGAGAGAGAGAGAGAGAGAGAGAGAGAAGGGCTAATCAGCAGCTGCTACAGAGGCTGTGAATCAGACCCAGAGAGAGGCCCAGAGTCAGAGCAGGCAGAGAGGTTAAAGGCAGTCAGGCAGGCAGGAAAAGGCAGTTAGGGTTGATCAGGCAGACAGGCAGGTGAAAGGTTAGGAGCCAGCAGTCCCAGATTGTGAGAAGGATGTCCGACTGCCGGTTTAGGCCTGATTTTTTGGAATCGGGCCTAAACTGACAGTTGGACAGCCCCCAAGGGGTTCCTGATTGGAGAGGGTAGAGGCTGGGCTGAGGGAACCCCCCCTCCCCCTGTCCATGCTCAAATTTTGTGCACCAGGCCTCTAGTATTATAATAACTATGTATGGTGTCATATGGGTATGATACTTATTGGGTGGTCATTTCCTAGGATATATAAATGTCTACACACCATGTTTACATCTGAAATCTGAAACTAATCAATATTGTATGCAAACTGTAATTGGACAATAAATTAATTTTTAAAAATAAAATATACATGTTTTATTAACTGTAATAAGTACTGAACCTATAGAAGAGATTTTTTTGTATTAACAGCAGCAAAAATCATCTCCAATGAACTTGTAATTGTCAATGTGATATCATACTGACGACTGTGGTTGACATATTAATATTTTCTGTCTTTTAAATTTTTTTGATTTATATAAGAACATAGAAGATTTCTGACACTATGAATGTCATTCTAATAAAGATGGTATTTCAAAAAAGTGTTATGTTTTGTCAAGGGAAATGCTACATAGAAATATCGATGGTAGCAATATAACTTCCAAACCAGATTTCTCCAAGGAAATGCTTCTTGGAAAGTTTTTATTATAATTGATGGGCTATGATGTTATGAACAGAATTTTCCAACTGAAAATATTTTCATGGCTTATAGTCAGCCAAATGGTCTAACAGTTTTTGACCACCCACTTAAGAAGAGAAGATCCAGGAATTATTAATTCCTTTTCTCAGAAGTCTTAAGTTAACATTCTTGTAATCCTCTACATCCTCTACATTTTTGTCCTGCATATAAATATACATAGGTAAAAATCAGTCTCTTTTCACTTGCTTTCCCTTTGATCATCCTCCTTATATCATCCTATATAATAAAAGGCTAATATGCAAATCAACCGAATAGCGGAACGACTGGTTGCCATAATGCACACTGACCACCAGGGGGCAGGTGCTCAATGCAGGAACTGCCGCCTGGTGGTCAACATACCTCATCTATAAGTAGGCCTAATCTGGCAGGTGGACATCCCAAGAATATCGTGCACTGGGCCTCTAGTCTATTATAAACACTTTTGATAAATCATCTACCACAATTACAGTTTTGTTCACATTACTCAGTCTCAAAATCTAGCATGTCTGGTTTGATATTTGAGAATTAATCAATATGACGTAGGGAAGAAAGGTCATTTGATCACCTCAATTGGTAAAGAAAAAATAATAGTTTAAAAGTTCAAACCCACCCTAACCATTTTAGCTCAGTGGATAGAGCGTCGGCCTGTGGACTCAAGGGTCCCAGGTTTGATTCTGGTCAAGGGCATGTTCCTTGGTCGCAGGGACATTCCCAGTGAAGGGTGGGGGTGCAGGAGGCAGCTAATCGATGTTTCTCTCTCATTGATGTTTCTAACTCTCTATCCTGCTCCCTTCCTCTCTGTAAAAAATCAATAAAATATATTAAAACAAACAACAACAACAAAAACTATTTAAAAAGTTTTTAAACTATTTAAGTTTAAGCTATTTAAAAACTATTTAAAAACTATTTAAAAAGTCCATTCATGATAAACACAGAAAAATAACAATAGAAAAGAATTTTAACTTGATAAAAATACTGTGTAAAACTTAGAACAAATATTACATTTAACATTAAAACAATTAATTATTTCTACCCAAATTTTTTTTTTAGAAAAAGGTGGGTTACCACTTTTGCTGTTCTTGTTCAATGTAGTGCTGGAAGTTCTAAATAGCATAGTAATGCCAGAAATGGGAATTAAATACATAGTGTTTGGACAGGAAGAAATAAAAATGTTCCTATTTACAAATGACACTGTTAGGTAAAAACCCAAAAGAACCTACAAATAAGCTCTTAAAACCAATAAGTGAATTCATCAAAGGAACAGAAACAGTGAATTCATCAAAGTAACATAGTATGTTTCCATATACTAGCAATGAACACTGATAATAAAATTAAAAATACAATTCTATTCACAATCACTCAAAACAATGAAATACCTGAATATAAGTCTAAGAAAACATGTATTGGACTGGGATCATTAGTTAAGGAATATTTCTTACCAAAATATTTACATTTCTTCTTATATTATCACTATGCAGATGAAAAAAAAATCAAAGAAGATCTAAATAAATGGAAAGGTACACCATGTCCATAAATTGGAATATTCAATATAATAATAATGTTAATTCTTCCCAAATTAAAATGCAGATTTAATGTTATTTTTATAAAAAGTTCAGCATTATTTCATACAGAAATATCATAGATTAATAATAATACTATTTTGAAAAAGAACAGTAAAGTGAATGGAAACAGGCCACTCAACTTCAAGACATTGTATTATTGGAAGAGGGATAGCCACATACATTAATAGGATAGCATAGAAACTCAGAAATAGACTTATAGAAATTTGCCCAACTGCTTTTAAACAAAGGTACAAAAGAAAATCCATAGAGGAAAGACAGCCATTTTAATAAATAGTGCTGGAACCATAGGACATCAATAGGCAAAAACAAACAAAAACTTCAACCTAAGTCTCTTGTCTCATACAAAAAGTAAGCAAAAATGAATCATAAATTTCAAAGTAGAATGTAAAATTATAAAGCTCTTAATAAAACATACAGAAGCAAATTTTTGAGACTTAGGACTAAGAAAAAACGTAGAAGTGACACAAAAAGCACAATTCATAAAAGCTAAAATGACCCAATTGGATTTAATTTCTTTAAGGAAGTATTTGTTGTAACAAATAAGACAAGCTACATGGGGAAAAGACATGAATGTACATTTCTCTGAAGAAGCTACAGACATGGCAAAGAACCACAGAAAATGATACTAATCATTAGTCACTAGAGAAATTCAAATTAAAACCACAATAAGATACCTATATACTTCTATCATGATGGCAAAAATAAAAATTACTGACAATATCCTATGTGGTGAGGATTCAGAAAACCTAGATTGCTCAATGTCCCATTGTTAGTGGGTATATAAAATAGCACAGCATATTTTACAACCGGTTTACAGTTTAAAAAAATGCAAATACCATAAGGACCAGAAATTATATTTCTGGGCATTTATCCTACACATATAAAGCTTTATGTTCACCCCAAAAACCTGTACACAAGTCTATTAGCTGTTGATTTACCATAGCCCCAAACTGGAAAGAACACAAATGTCCTTTAATGGCTGAATATTTCAAACAAAAGAAAAATAAAATATTGGAAAAAACAAAACAAAACAAGACAAAACGGGTACACCCATATTATGGAGAAGTATCTATAATAATAAAAGTGTAATAAAGGATGACTTACCTGATGAAGCTGGGGCTATGAGGGAAGCCTGGGTCCCAGGTGCCAGAGGGAAGCCAGTGACAGCAGCTGGGGGAAAGAAGGCCAACTTTTGCACAAATTTCATGCATCCAGCCTCTGGTTGAAAAATAAAAATGATGGACTGTTGATGAGAAAAGCCATACCTAAAGGTTAATATTTCATACTAGAGCCCTAGTGCACAAAAATTTGTGCACTCAGGGGTGTCCCTCAGCCCAGCCTGGCCTGTGCCTTCTCATAATCTGGGACCGCTCAGGGGATGTCCACCTGCTGGCTTAGGCCCACTCCCCGGGGTAATGGGCCTAAGCTGGCAGTCAGATATCCCTTTGGCAACCCAGGAACCCTCAGGAGATGTCCACTTGCCAGCAAGGAGCAGGCCTAAGCTGCAGTTGGACATCCTTAGTGTTGCTGAGGAGGCGGGAGAATCTCTGGCCACCATCACTGTGCTGGCAGCTGGCAACCTGGCTTGCAGCTGAGCAGAGCTCCCTTTGTGGGAGCTCATTGACCACCAGGGACAGCTCCTGCATTAAGCGTCTTCCCCCTGGTGGTCAGTGTGTGTCATAGTGACCAGTCATTCCCAGTGGTTCTGCTGTTAAGGTCAATTTTCATATTACCCTTTTATTATATAAGACTAGAGGCCTGGTGCACAAAAATTTGTGCACTTGTGGGGGTCCCTCAGCCTGGCCTATGCCCTCTCGCAATCTGGGACCTCTCGGGGGATGTCCACCTGCTGGCTTAGGCCTGCTCCCCAGGAGATCGGGCCTAAGCTGGCAGTCAAACATTTCTCTGGCAGCCTGGGAGCCCTCGGGGAATGTCCACTTCCAGCAGGGAGCAGACCTAAGCTGCAGTCAGACATCCTTAGTGCTTCTAAAGAGGCACTACTCCCATCACCACTACTTTACTAGCAGCCCTCAGCTTGGCTTGTGGTTGAGCAGAGCTCCCCCTGTGGGAGTGCACTGACAACCAGGGGGCAGCTCCTACATTGTGCATCTGCCCCCGGTGGTCAGTGTGTGTCATAGTGACCAGTCATTCCCAGTGGTTCTGCTGTTAGGGTCAATTTGCATATTATCTTTTTATTATATAAGATAGAGGCCTGGTGCATGGGTGTGGGCAAGCTGGTTTGCCCTGAGAGTGTCCTGGATCAGGGTGGGGGTCCCGCTGGGGTTCTTGGCCAGCCTGGGTGTGGGGCTGATATCTGTTTGTAGGCTGGCCACAGTCTCTTCAGGGTGGATGTCCCCTCTGGGGTGCCTGGCCAGCCTGAGTGAGGGGTTGATGGGTGTTTCTGGGGTGCCTGGAGAGCCTAGGTGAGGGGCTGATGTCTATTTTCAGGCTGACCACAGTCCCTTCAGGGTGGGGGTTCACGCTGGGGTGCCTGGCCAGCCTGGGTGGGTGAGGGGCTGATGGCTGTTTTCAGCCTGGCCAAGGCCCCCAGTAACCCAAGCTCCCAGTGAGGCTGGCTGGAAGCAGGTATCTGGGATTTCTTTAACTTCTATAATTGAAACTTTGTTGCCTTAACCAGAGCCCATTTTGTGTTGCCCCTGACAACCCAGGCTCCCAGCACTTCCTTGAGCCCAAGCTGACTGGAAGCAGGTATCTGGGTTTATTTATCTTCTGTAATTGAAACTTTGTTGCCTTGAGTGGAGGCTACAACCAGCCAAGGCAGGTGGGCAGCTTGTTTTCCTCCATCACCGGAGCAACCAAGCCTCCTGCTTGCTCCAGCTCTGTGGCTGCCAGCTGCCATCTTGGCTGGGTTAATTTGTATATAGTTGTTCTGATTGGCTGGTGAGCATGGCTTAGGTGTATCAGAGTGCACCAATTTTCATGTTTCTCTTTTATTAGATTAGATACAGTTATATGACATCCTCAAAATGACAATATTGTAGAAGAGGAGAATAGATTCGTGATTTCTAAGTGTTATGTTACCGTAAAATGAATACTTAAAGAAGCAAAGGCATTTCTTAAGCTGGGGTCACAGAGATGTGACAGAACACCAAGGCAGAGAAACAGAGTTTTGAAGTATGAGAATGACTCAACCTCCCATTGCTGGCTTGATGACTGAGATAAGGGGCCAGGGACCAAGAAAAATGGGCAGTCTATAGAACCTAAGAAAAACCTCGGGCCATTAGCTAACTACCTCAGTCCTCCAACAATATGGAACTGGATTTGGCCAAAAACCTGAGTAATCTTGGAAGCAGATGTTCTTCTGGATGCTTTTGAAGGGCCTGCAGCCCTGTTGACACCTTGATTTTGTAAAACCCAAGCTATGTGGTACTTAGACTTCTAATCTACAGAACAGTGAGATAGTAAGTGGATGTTTTTGTTTCTCTACAACAAGCATAAGTAGAATGTTAAATATCCGTGTACAATTTTGACCCATAGAATCTATGGCATCGCAGCACACTGTTCTCACACAAGGACAGGATCCAGAGGTGTGCATGGGGGTAGTGGATTTCCTATACTGCTCATCACCGAACAATTCACTGATGATAGCCAGGTATTCCTGAGTAGCAACCTAAGAAAGGTGGGATCAAAATGCAGCCATTAAATTTAGTTTCAGATATTTACCCTCTAATTCAATAAGCATTTGATTCAACACCTTCCAAATCATTAGTTTATGCAAAATGTCTCAATTGTGATATGGCTATCATGAATTGCTGAGGTTATTGGGTGTTTTAAATAAAACTACTGTTATTCAAAGCTTTCCTTGTTGGTCTTCAACTGAACATGTATTTTGGTCCATACCTTTTCTAAGTTACTTATAAAATATTCTTTAATTTGTATCTGTCTTGTCTTACAGATCAGAAAATATATAGTACATTTTTAACAGAAATATTTAGGGTTTTTGAACCATATTTTCATATTGCTATTAATTTGGAAATGCAATTTTAGCATGTACACTTTTAAACTCTATTTTGCTTGTCTACATGTTATTTTTTAATGGCACACCTTCAAATCAAATGCCAATATCAACATCATTTTGTACAATCATTGTATAAAATAATATGGTGGCAGTTTCCTTTATAATATTTACTCTCTTAAATTTGCCATGTACTTTTTTACTATGAGAGAAAAACTAAATTACTATTTTGGAGAACTGAGAGGTATAGTTAGCTTCAATTTGCTGTCTATAATATAAATCAGAGGTTAATAACATAATATAAAAAATAATTTATAAGGACACTATTTCTTTTATATTCAGATTTCTGTCCAAATTAGACAAATGAAAAAAATTACAAAATATGTATAAATGAGTTTCTCTTACACTGAAAGATTTTTATGAATTAATTTATTTTGTAGTGTGATTTACATTGAAGGGAGGGCTAACAAAAAAGTCCAACAGCCCTAACTGGTTTGGCTCAGTACATAGAGCATCAGCTGTGGACTGAAGGGTCACAGGTTCAGTTCTAGTCAAGGGCACATGCTCGGGTTGTGGGCTGGATCCCCAGTAGGGGCCATGCAGGAGGCAGCTAATCAATGATTCTCTGTCATCATTGATGTTTCTATCTCACTCTCCCTTTCTCTCCAAAATCAATACAGATATATATATTTTTTAAAGTCCAACAAACAGAAAGTCTATGAAAAATGAAAAATAATATAAACATGGAAAGATCAAGCATATTTTGATATTATATCTTGAAGATATGCTTTTCTTTATGTTTTGCATTTTTAACCAGTTAATTTCTCCTTATCTCTAGAGAGGTATCTATAGAGAGAGCATAGAATACATGAAATGTTTCCAAGTAATTTTTTTTAAAAAATTAAAATGATTCTCATAGAAATAAATATTGAAGCTGTATCAAAATTTGTTTAACCTACTAATGAAGGTATCGGCAGGATGGTAAATTCAGTTGAAAAGACAATTTCAGGGACTAAAAAAAAAAATTATCACTGAAAGAAAAAAATGTGGAAATAAGATTACCAGGTTAGAAACAGAACTAATTAATATGCCACAATAAAACAAAATACTTTGTCATTATCCATATTCCCAGACATAAATGCAGGTTCAAAATCTACAAATTTAGTTAATATGCAATGTTACAATGTTCCCCATAAGTCTCTCCAAACAGAACCATGGGCAGCCCAGATGCACTGCCCCTCACCCACACACCACTCCCCTACCTCTCATACACACTCTAGGACCAGGTCTCTGTGTGAGTTCCTGACCACAGCGGGGAGAACAGGCTTTGGTGCATGGCTAGTGAGCATCCATAGAAAGCCACATTGAATTTGAGGGCCAGGAGAGCACGCACATGAATTTTAACCTTCCTCAGGTGAAAGCAAAAGGGAGCTCATTAGCCTATAGCTGGTATATTGCAGGATTCAGAGTTAGCAACACAAATTGAACCATTCTGCCACAGAGGGAGCAAAATCATGGAGCAGACATAAAGATAGAATTTCTGAGAAGACCTGGTATCACCAGCAAGGCTGATTGGTGGGATATATTTGTTTCCCAAAATTAGTTATTAAAGTCTGAAAGAGTTGTCTGCCTCGCAAATGCAAAGACAGCAATACAAGACTTCAAACAACATGAAAAATCAAGGAAACATGACATCACTAAAGGATCACAATAACCTTTCCATAACTGACGTCAAAGACATGGAGATCTGCAGTGACCTACCGAATAAAGAAATTGACTAATTTATCAATATATAGTGCCTTTATTTGTCTCATGTAAAGCTTGTTTCTAATTTCTTCCATTGATGTCTTCTGTGTGTAATTGATTTTTGTAGTATTTCTCTTTTATTTTGTTCTCAATCCTTTTGGGTATATATATTTTTAAATGTATCTTGTAGAATGCAAATGTGATTGTGGTTATCTGATAAGTACTAATAACTATAATCTTCTAAAAGTAATTTAAATTTATTGAGCTTCAATTTTAGAAATTGAAAAACAAAATTTTAATTGTTAGGAGAACATGCATAAGAAAATGTCTGTGGAGTGTCTGTCATAGTGCCTGGTATACAGTAGGTGTTCAATTAATGTTCTCCTTTTGTACATCTATATGTAAGCCTGATCTATAATAATAAAAGCATAATATGCTAATTAGACTGGACAGCTAAATGACCTTCCAGATGACCTTCCCGAAGAAGCTGGGGCTGGGAGGGCTGAGCCTCTTGCATGAATTTTATGCATTGGGCCTCTAGTTTTATTGTAATAAGATAGTATACAATATATAAAAGAACATTGCTTTGTAAAAATTCTTTAATTTCAACACACTTCAAATTAGGTTGTTTTATAAACTAAAAATTTAGAAATCTTCTTTAATCTATGAATCTATTATGTTTTCTAGTCCTTGCCTGAGGATATGTTTTTATGGATTTTTAGAGAGAGAGAATGGGAAGAAGGGAAGGAGGGACAGAGAGAGGGAAGGAGATAGAGAGAGAGAGAAAGATAGAGAGTTGCCTCCACTATGTGTCCCCACTAGGGATTAAACCCTCAACCTAGGTATGTGCCCTGACCAGGAATTGAACTTTCAACCTTTTTGTGTACTAGAATGACTCTCCAATCAACAGAGGCACCTGGCCAGGACTCTGAATCTATGAAAATAGGTAAAACTAGAGAGAGAGAGAGAAAGATGTGGCAAGAAATAAATATAGAGAGATGAAAGGAGGGAGGGAGAAAAATATAATTTTTAATCAATAGTTTGTTCTTTATTCTTTAGGGTGGTAAGACTTTAGGTCAAAGACCATGATATAAACTTCATTTTCCTGATACATTAAACAAGGCACTTAAAAAATATCTGTTGAATAGAGTAATAAGTAAATAGCCCAGTTTAATTAAATTTTTTAAATTTAATTAAGCTTTTGAAATATTAGATTAAACTAAGCATATTTAATATTTGATCATTTGGAACTTCTTATCTTATATTTATTGATTTGCTGGTCAATGACATCCATTATAATTCTTAGCCAATAAAAATATCCTTCCAAATAATCATGTGAAATTTAAAATTTAAAAGTGTAGTTACCCAAAGATATTTTCTTCATGA
>PVJC01037367.1:0-17243 GCA_004026665.1 Murina feae | reverse complement strand
TACTTTAAAAAATTTTAAAAACCTTGGAGATCTTTCTTTATTAGACAGATTTCCAGCATTCCATCTGCTGTCTGCATAGCCTTCCATTGTGTGGATGTACCCATATTAATTACTAGTCTCCTGTCGATAGACATTTAGTTTATTTCTCATTTTTTGTTAATATAAATAATATTACAATAATCATTCTTATACATATCTTGATCTACTTTTGTGACTATATCCATGTAGTAGTGAACTTGTTTGATCTTGGGCTACAGAACTCCCCTGCTATCCCAAAGTAGCGTTCCCATGAAACCTTTTGTAAGTTGAAATGAAATAAAGCAAAGAATCAATACTACTCATTTATATGGAAATTATTTTTAGCATTCCCAGAATCAAAAAATAACATACCAAATCATAGCAAATAATAAATATAACCTAAAATAACACTAACATATAATAATAGTGCCACTCTTACTGCTCAGTGCATACTGCCTTCATAACAGCTTGCTGCAAAATTGATGATTAAGGTTATATTCACATTTTTCCTTTCTCACAAAAGCAAAGATCCTCTTCAGATTTTTTTGGTTAGCAAAAGAAAGACTAGTGTAGGTCTTTTGTAAAAGCGAAGTAGTGTAATTTGAACTTTCAAAAAGCAGAAGTTTCCTTATGTGCATTTAAAAATTTAAAGATAATATCAAGTGAGAGCCGGTGTCCCATTTACTAATATTGGGTTTTCTCAACTTTTTAAAATTTTATAAATCTAATAGATGGAAATGGATGTCTCATAGCTTTAATCTTCATTTCATTTTTTCACTCATTCCACAGATGTTTATCAAGTGCCTATTATGTGTCAGGCACTCTGATGTTAGTGAAAAGTCCAATAAGGAGGGCAGTGAACCATAGTCTTATAGGTTTCATTAGCTCTTTTTACTTCTGGAAATGGCTTGTTTACACTCACTGCATTTTTCTTGAGTTGTTCCTATTACTCTTTCAGACTTTCGACTGCTCTTTGTGAAGACCTTTCCCATTTTTTATGCATTGCCATTTTCCCCCTATTTGTTTTAGTTATGTTGAGCTTGTTTAGGATTTTAAATTTTGGGTTGTGGGGTTTTTTTGGTTTTTTTTTTTTTTTTGGAGGGGGGTTAATTACTATGTAGTAAAAATAACTTATGGCAAGTAGGTTTTATATCTTGCTTAGAAATGCCTTACCATCCAAAATTATAAATTTATTAATTTCTTCTATTACTTTTATATTTAAATTTTTAACTTTTAAATGTTTGATTCACCTATTATAACAAGAAATATTGTGATCCAGATTTATAACTTAAAATTGCTGGCCAGTTTTGAATATTTATTTATTTCTGCATCAATTTCCTGACTTCATGAACATCCTTAAGTTCATGTTTATATTTTCAGTATTTTCTGGACTGTCTATTATTTTGTTGTCTACTAGTTTATGATTAGCACGTTCTATGTAGTATTAATATATATAGCACATAAAACATTATAATAATATGTTTTAACATGTTTAAATACCTCCCATGAGCCTTTAAAAAAAGAATTTTCCTAATAATTTATATATTTACTTTTCCAGATGAACATAGCTATCATTCTATTAAATTACACCCAAAAATACTTTTGGGTGTTGGTATTTTATTGGAATTACATTGAACATATTGAGGATTTGGACACTTTAAAAAATATTGAGTTTTCCTATCAAGAATATACATGTTTTCTACTTAATCTATATACTATATACCACAGAAAAACTTTAAAGTATATTTTCATATAGACATTGTCTTTTTTTCCGGCTTTACTGAGAAAAAGTTACCATATAACAATGTGTAAGTTTAAGGTGTGGGCAGGAAAGGCTCCCACCACTGCTGCTGCACTCGCCAGCCGTGAGCCCCCTGTGGGAGCGCACTAACCACCAGGGGGTAGCTCCTGCATTGAGAATCTGTCCTCTGGTGGTCAGTGGGCATAAGAGAAACTGGTTGTTCCTCCATTTGGTTGATTTGCATATTAGCCTTTTCTTATATGGGATAGTCACCATACTGTATATTAGATCCCCAGAACTCAATCATTTTATAAGTGGAAGTTTGTAGCCTTTGACACCAACCACTAGCCTCTGGCAACCACCATTCTACTGTTTCTATGAGTTCAGCTTTTTTAGATTGCATATATAAGTGAAATCATACAGTATTTGTCTTTAACTTACTTCAATAGCATAATGCCTTCAAGTTTCACCCATGTTGTCACAAATGGCAGGATTTCCTTCCTTTTAATGGCTGAGTAATATTCCATTATATATATACTAGGGGCCCAGTGCACAAAAATTTGTGCACTCTGGAGGTCCCTCAGCCCGGCCTGTGCACTCTCACAGTCTGGGACCCCTCTGGGGATGTCCACCTGCTGGCCTGCCTGGCCAGCCTGGCTGAGGGGCTGATGGCTGTTTGCAGGCTGGCCAATCTCCCCAGTGGGATCCCTTACCCCATTGGGGTGTGGGCAGCCTGGGTGATGGGCTGAGGGGCATTTTCAGACTTTCAGGCTGCCCACAGTCCCTTCAGGTTTTGGGTCCCTACTGCGATACCGAGCCAGCCTGGGTGAGGGGCTGATGGCTGTCTGCAGGCTGGCCACAGTCTCTTCAGGGTTCAGGTCCCTACTGGGATACCTGGCCAGCCTGGGTGAGGGGCTGATGGCTGTCTGCAGGCTGGCCAAGCCCCCCAGTGAGGCCCCTCACCCCACTGGGGTGTAGCCAGCGTGGGTGACAGGCTGAGGGCCACTTTCAGGCTGCACACAGCTCCCACTGACCCAATGTCCCAGCAAGGCTGGCTGGAAGCAGGTTCCTGGTAATTGATACACTGTTCCTTTAACCTGAGCCTAGGTAGGTAACGAATCCTCGTTTCTGCTTAAGCTCGTGGTTTCTATAATTGATACACTATTCCTTTAAGCGGAGCCCAGGCAGGTGACAAAGCTCAAAGCTCGGAGTCAGGACTGCTGTTTGTTTCAGCTCCCCAGGCTTCTAGGATTGATACTTTGTTGCAAATATGATGTTTTCTGGAGCCAGGAGAAGGCAAGCCGGGCCCTCAAACAGTTTCACTCCTGCTGCAACAGAAACTGCCTGTTTACTCAGCTCCCTGAGTGCTGGCCTCCATGTTGGCTGGGTTAATTTGCATATAGTCACTCTGATTGGCTGGTGGGCATGGCATAGGCATCCCAAAGGGATGGTCAATTTCAATATTACACTTTTATTAGATTATATATACTATGGGCCCGGTGCATGAAATTCATGCATGGGGGGAGGGGGGGAAGGGGTTGGTCCCTCAGCCCGACCTGCACCCTCTCGCAGTCTGGGACCCCTCTGGGGATGTCCACCTACTGGCATGCCTGGCTAGCCTGGGTGAGGGACTGATGGCTGTTTGCAGGCTGGCTAAGCCCCCCAGTGTGGACCCTCACCCCACTGGGGTGTGGCCAGCCCGGGTGCAGGCCTGAGGGCCGTTTTCAGACTTTCAGGTTGCCCACAGCCCCTTCAGGTTTTGGGCCCCTACTAGGGTACCTGGCCACCCGGGGTGAGGGGCTGATGGCTGTTTGCAGGCTGGCTAAGCCCCCAGTGGGGACCCTCACACTATTGGGGTGTGGCCAGCTGAGGTGACAGACTGAGGGCTGTTTTCAGGCTTTCAGGCTGCCCATAGCTCCCATTGACCCAATGTCCCAGCAAGGCTGGCTGGAAGCAGGTTTCTGGGGTTTGTTTATCTTCTATGGTTGATACATTGTTCCTTTAAGCCGAGGCCTAGGCAGGTAATGAAGCCTTCTGTTGGCTTCAGCTCTGTGGTTTCTATAATTGAGACAATGTTGCAAATATGTTGTTGCCTGGAGCTGAGAGAAGCCCAGGTGGCCGGCAAACAGTTTTACTCCTGCTGCAACGGAAGCTGCCTGTTTACTCAGCTCCGTGACTGCCGGCCTCCATTTAGCTCGGTTAATTTGCATACAGTCGCTCTGATTGGCTGGTGGGAGTGGCTTAGGCATCCCAAAGAAACGGTCAATTTAAATATTACGCTTTTATTAGATTAGATACCACATTTTCTTTATCTCCTGGTTCATAGATCAATGCTCAACCACTGAGCCGAACCAGCTGGGTGTAATTTCATTTTTAATTTTCTGAGGAACTTCCATACTTTTCATACTGGCTGTACCAATTTACATTCCCACCAACAGTGCACAAGGGTTCCCTTTTTCCATATCCTCACAAATTCTTACCTTTTTTGATAATACCCTTTCTTATAAGTGTAAAGTGACATCTCATTGTAGTTTTAATTTGCATTTCCTTGATGATTAGTGATGTTGAGTACCTTTTCATGTGTTTGTTGGTCTTTCGTATGTCTTCTTTGGAAGAATGTCTATTCAGGGCCTCTGCCCATTTTTAAACCAAATTCTTTTTGCTGAGAGATGTGAGTTCATCACATTCTTGTTGTTTTTGTGTGTTAATCCTCACCGGAAGCTATTTTAACATTGATTTTTTAGAGAGAATGGAAGGGAGGGAGAGAGAAGAGAAACATCAATGTGAGAGAGACACATTGATTTGTTGCCCTCTATACATGTCCTGACCAGGCTGGGGATCATACTTGCAACCAAGGTACATACCCTTGATTGGAATCAAACCTGGGACCCTTCAGTCCGAGGGCTGATGCTCTATCCACTGAGTCAAACCGACTAGGGCCCTCAAGTATTTTACATATTAAATTCTTGTCCAATACATGATTTACAAATATTTCTTCCACTTCATAGGTTGCCATTTTACTTATTTTGTTGTGCAGAAGCTTTTTAGTTTGGTGTAGTTCCACTTATTGATTTTAGCTTTTGCTGCCAAGACCAATGTCAAGGAGCTTTTACCTTGTATTTTTTTCTAGTTTTGCAAGTTTCAGGTCTTACATTTTAGGTTTTTAATCCAACTCAAATTAATTTTTGTGAGTAGTGTAAAATAGGCATCCAATGTCATTATTTTGCATATAGAATATCCAGATTTCCCAATACCATTTATTGAAGACTAATTTGTGTTGATTTAATTGGCATAGTAAATTAAATCTTCACTTTTATGTTGTATGCAACAAAGCTATTGATGTTTGCATAGTAGTTATAATTAGCCCTTTTACTGAATATTAATTTTATCTTTACTTTCCAGATACATATCACTGACAATCACTACAATTTGCCCTCTTCCTATCTCCTTTTTTGTAGCTCATTTCTTTTTTTTGTCTACTGCATTAGTTAGTACTTCCCAGTCAGGATTGAAAACAAAGGTGATGGACTGAATATTATGGTACTGCTTCCAGTGTTTAGTCATTAAGGATGATATATTGTTGAGCTTCACATGACTGTCTTGTTCTCATTTCTCAGGCCTCAGATATCCTCAGGAAAGCTTTTTCTAACTAACTACATGATCTAAAATCCCTCACCCTTAAACCTTTGTAGATCTGTAATTAGTATGCTTTTATTTTCTTATAGCAATTATTTCTATATTTAATGTGTATTGTGTATCTGAATTTTTTGTGATTTACTTTTTGAAATTGTTTTTGCCTTCATTTAAATGTCAGCATCATAAGAGCAAGAACCTGATCTGCCCAGCATATTGTACCTTTCTGACCAGTAAACATTGGACCTTCTAACTAAAAAAAGAAAAGAATGCTTTTATGTTTCCTCCTATCTTTTCACCACCTCCCATTTTATTACTTAAACATTTCCACATTTTACTATGCTCATGTGCCACATTTTCCATCATTCTGCAGTTGCATGTATAAGTTGCTTCCCAAACACCAGCAGTGCTTTGACTACCATTCTTTGACTTTTGTTTAGATTTTTTTGAGTCATTTTCTTTGCGATCTAGTGAGTGCAAAATCTCTGATCCTTTCATGTTTTGGAGTCTCTGCTGTCTCTTATGTTTGAACAAGTTAATAAGTATATTTGAGTCATAATGCATTTTCTTAGATCTTTCTTAGAACTTAGACACTGCTCCCTTATCTTTTGTTAGGAAATAGTGCTCACAGTGGCATGCTTTTTCTCTTGCCTTGCTCTGCTAGGGAGGACAGGTTGTGCTGGTTATTTGCTTGTTTGCTCTCAAGTTCATTTTTCACCCTTTCTCAGTATTGCAGAGAAATGTCACAAGCTTTCTTACTCTTTGGCTTCTGAGTATGTTTTTCCAATATAGGCAGAACCAGGCCTGGGGAGGCCTGGGTTTCTCTTTGCTTCAAAAAGCATCTTAAGTCAGTGAGTGCCTTTGTCTTTTACTTGGATCCATTTGTCCATGCTCCCAGCTCTCTCCTTTGTCCTTTCTTCCAGCCAGGCCTGCCCTAGTTTTACCTTCCACCAGTTTCAAATTCACTCCTTTTGCAATAACCAGGGTGACTTCTATTTTCTGACTGGACCCTGACAAACTCAGGGGTGATTAGATGTGGTAAACTACAAAATTTTCTATCTTCCTTTTTTCCCTCCAGCCACTACCTTTCAAAGAATATAGAACAGGTTTGTGCTTCTTTCACATTTTTGATATTTGTGGAGGAATATTTTGGCTTTTTAAATACTTAAGTATGGAGGATAACAGCTATCTTAACTTGCATCCATTGTATTTTACATAGCATCTTTGGAACTCTTGCACTTGTGAAACAAGTATAGAGAGATATAGCCTGAGATTGCATTGGCATTTTAAGAAGTGGAGCTCTTTAGTCACGATTTAAAAAATTATTTTGCCCAACTGGTGTGGCTCAGTGGTTGAGCATCAACCTATGAACTTGGAGGTCATGGTTCGATTCCTGGTCAGGGAATATGTCTGGGTTGTGAGCTTGATCCTGTGTGGGATGTGCAGGAGGCAGCCAATCAATGATTCTCACATCATTGATGTTTCTGTTTCCCTTCCTCCTTGAAATAAACATTTATATATATTAAAAAATTAAAGTATTTTGGAAAATGTTAAGCTTAAATACAAAATTGAGTCATCTTACAGAGCAAATATTTAAATATTTTGGGTATAACACTTTGTGCTAACTTCTCTAGTTTATGGGGATATACAATACACACTAGACAAAAATTGTCCTTGTTTTCTGCCTTTCTCATCTAAGGTAATAACCCTGAAACTACGTAAACAGGGTAAGAAAATTATTGTGGGTTTCAAAGATGATCAAGAAGGAATAATGGTCGTGCCAAAAAAGGCTGAGGCCATGTGCAGCCTATTTGTTGCACCAACTGTGCCCAGTGCATGCCCAAGGGCAAGGCCATTAAGTTTGTCATTCGAAACATAGAAGAGGCCACAGCCATTAATTAGGGACATCTCCAAAGTGTCTTCGACGCCTATGTGCTTCCCAAGCTGAATGTTAAAACCACATTACTGTGTGAGCTGTGCCATACAGCAAGGTAGCTAGGAATCGTTCTCGTGAAGCTCAGGACCAAACACCCCCATCCTGATTTAGACCTGTGGGTGGTGCCCCACAGCTTCCACCAAAGCTCATGTAAGGATCTGTCTTTTAAGGAGTTAAGAAAAGTTCTCTGGGGGAAAAATAAAATTGTACTTCCAAAAAAAAAAAAAAAAAGAAAAATTGTGATCTTAACATCTCATAGATTGATCTAATTGGGCAATTAACAGGCACTTAAAACTTTTATGAGTTTTTGCCTGTCAATCTTTCATCTTCACAAAGGCAGAAAATTTGCAATCTCAGCCATTTTCCATAGGATGGGTAGATGCAGTACAAATGTTCTATTAGTGACACAACTTAGAACATGATTCAAAAGTGTTTCCTTCTATACTTTGTCCTAAAAACTAGTCAGAAAGGCCTGGTTGCATATCAAGGCATCATGTGAACCAAAGATACGGGATTATCAAAGCATCCTACCTTGTGAAACCAGGGCATAGTCCCCAACCCACACAACTCATCCAATACTTTCCTTCAGAAGCAGGGCCAGGTCCTGCTGGTCCATTTCCCCAAGCTTATTAATCAGAAGTAGCATCTTGCTTCTCATTGATTTACTTACTGCTAAAATGTGTTCACAGGAAGCTCTAATTATTACTGGGTTCAGTTGATTAATCTTAGAGAGACCACATAATGCTAACAATTAAAATAGATTTGCAGTTAGGTTTTGGTAACTAATAGTAAAATGCAACAACTTCTTAAAAAGAAATAAAAGCTAGTTGCTGTTCCTATCTCCTAAGAGGACAAAATCAAAACTTGAAAAATTTTCAGTAATCTTGTGAAGTTTCTTAAATTCTGGATGTAGTTATTTAGTATTCATAATTCATTCAAGTATTTATAGAATACTATGCATCACACTGTTCTCTGATGAAATAGTGATGGTGTCCTTTTAGATGGGAGATCAGGAAAATGTTTCATTGAGGTGACATTTGAGAAGAGACTGAATAGGTAGCAAGCTGTGCAAGTCTCAAAGAAAAGAACTTCCCAGTCAGGCAGGGAGAAAATGCAAAAACGCTCAGGTGAGCTACAACGCAAGGGAGAAACTAGTAGATGAGACTGTGGTGATGTAATTTAGGGGATTAAAGATGTAAACCGCAGTGGCAGCTTTGCATTTTGTTCTGAGTATTAAATTACTGGATTGTGAAAATAATGTGATTTATATTTCACTCTGGTGGCTGTATGGAGAACAGATGTGTGTGTGTGGTTGTGGTGCCGAGTTAAGAGTAGAAGCGAAAAGAAAGGGAAGGAGACTGTGGCAGTGGTCTGGCTCAAAGATGATTGCAGGTTGGATTGGAGTGGTAAACATGAAAGTAGTGAGAAGCTACAGATCCAAATACATTTTTAAGGCAGAGCTTTGTGGATCTTGATGGTTTAAGTATAGGGTGAGGTGTTAGAGGAAAAAATAAAATAAAGGATATAACTCCTCTATTTGTGTCTTGAGCCAATTAATGAAAATGGGAATTCTAGAGAATAAAGTCTGAAGAACACATCAAGAGCTCCTTTTTAGAGAATTCGCAATGTTAAATCAAGTATCTAAACTGATTGCTGTTGAGAGTTCTGAGATCAAGACTAGGTAACTTGAATGAAGTTGACCTTAAAGCGGGGTTCTTCAAGTCAAGAGCCTGGATGAGACTGCCTAGGCAGACTGCACTCGCAAAGTTCAGAAATCAAGAGGACAAATGTGTACAGCAAATTAGAACAGGACCTAAAGAATCCCAACTTTTAAGTCAAATTTTTATTAAAATACTGCAATTAAGAAATTATATTGCAACTGATACATGACAATTACTATTAAAATTCTAGCAGTGATCTGGTATTTTTTTAAATGCAAATTATGCATTCTAAGACTTTCAAAAGACTATTCTGAAATAACCGCACAATATAGTCAAAACATATTTATTACTTTTTAGGGTAATTTTGTACACTTCAGTACAAATACAAGATATAGCCGTATTTACAGGTATTGAAATCCGTATATTCATATCCCGTATCTAAATACAGTAGTGTTAAGTCCTGATTTAAGTCCAAATCAGAACTATAATAGTTCTGATATGCAGAGCATTTAATACTTACTTTATGCCCTGTCCCGTTCCCCCAGGGAAATAATCCCTTAAAGCTAAGGCTGTTTAAACAGAACAACAGATTATTTTTGAAATGGGGTAACAATTCATTCTTTGCAAAGTTTTAAGCACCTCCTTTCCAATATATTACAAGTGTGAAAAAGATATATAAAATTAGAAGAGAAAATCATTCATTTGGGCTATTAAAAGCATGTCTTTAAAAAAGGGTTGAAGCATGGGAATTTTCAGGGTGTTAAAAATCTGGAAATATAGTCCAAGTTTTAAAATGAAAAGCTGAACTACATAGAAAAAAATAGTAGGGAAGCTGGTTCTTGACAGGGTAAAGACCTTCTAACAGAGCCACCTTCACAAAATACATTTTATTACAACATAGTTTGAGTATGTCCGTTTTAAAACAAAAAATAAATCCCTGAGGTTTCTTAGGGGCTATTCATATTTCCATTCTCAAATTATTTGAATCAAAGAGCCCACCAAAATGTGTATTCTCTGATATTATGTCTATTTTTAGAAACAGTCCCTGGTTACCTCAAGAAGGTTAGTAGCTGGACACCATGTCTGTATTAAAGTGCAATATTTAAAATAATTTTTTATAGAATAAGTGATTCAAATATTGTAAAAATAGACTACAAAAATTTTAATTTTCTGTGTTTAAAAATTCACCAGGAAATTTCAAGCCAGGCATCCTTTATGTGAGTTACCCTCTGATCAGGAAACCTTTGCTTACCACACAGCAAACTGCTTACTTCTTTCCTGGAAATATACAGGGCTATATTAGTAAGGGTTCTAGCTTAACATAGTTCTCTTCGAAGTTTCATTTACATGCACTAATGAAGTCCAGCAAATGCTAACAATCTCAGATGTATAAACATTTCATGATGATAAAACTTACGACATTTGGTTCTCCTTACATTTTATGCTCAAGTTACAATAAAAAAAAATCAGCCTCCAATATAAGATTCTAATTCCTCTTAATAATACTGGAACATTTTTTGTATTTTAGAAAATATCCAACTATCTCTTACAGTTTATTTTTCAAATTTTATTGAAAAGGCTGAGCATTATCTTCTATACCTTAAATATGCTTAAAGCAACAAGAGCAATTTCAATATTTTAGTATCCCAGAATGTAGTAACATTAATGTCTTACATCACAAAATAAGCCCTTGGTGCTGGCAGTTCTCTGAAAGCACATGAATACATCTGCCTCGACAAGAAAAAAAGGCTCTAAAATTGGATAAGATTTTGAAATTAGGATTTTTTTCTGCATAAAGAAACCCTTGTGACTTGATATAATACTGGCAGTGTCATGCTAAGGCCAGCTGACCAATATTTTAGCAGAGGAAAAAAAAAAAGCCAAGGTAATTTTATAGTAGCAATAGTTTCTTTTTTTATTTTAATATACTTTAGGAAAACAATATACAAAGCTGAGCTTCTCCACCATTTCCAGCTAACAGTAGGAAGCTCCAATTACACAAATTTAGCGTTTTGTGATGGCTAAGAACAGCAGTCAGCACCAGACTTGAACAGTTAGCTACAACACAAACATCCTTCAAAATGAAATGTCATAATAGCAAGACAGGTAAACCAGGATTTAACAAATGACAACCACTTGGGAAGTGACTTAATCATTCTTGTTGAATTTTATATTTCATTAAATATCTTATACACATTTCCTGTTAATCTGCTTTAAACGAAACCTCCTTTAAGGACTTATTTCAATTAAGTATAAATATTCAACAAGAATAGTTCTGATAAAGAATCCCCAGGTAGTTCAAATTCTAATATGCATTTGACAAAAGGCAAAGAAAAATAACATTTTATTTGTTTTAACATGTTTATTACAACAGATACAATTCACATCTGACTAGCTTTGTTTCCTCTTTCCCCTCCCACAACCATGTTCATTGGGCCATTTCCTTATATTTGAGCAATCAATGTACTTTCAGCACACACTCACATCCAGCAGTACTTTTAGGTCCATTCCATTCTTACAGGGTGCAAATGGATTTCAATAATTTATACAAACAAGTGGGTTATGCTCAATCATTGCAATTTTAAGCTACTGTACACAGGAATGAAAAGATTATAGAAAAGTGCCATAGCAACAGTGCCTTAAGAAAGGAGAAAAAAGAGGAGCCTTAAAAAATGGATAAAATCAAATCAAGTATTTCAGAGGGAAATGGAACACATCGGAAATGAAAAAAACATTTCTCTGCAAAACAAACGGAGAAGCACTGCTCTTGATCAGGTGCAAGTGTGGAAATAGTTGTTTCATGATATTTTGTACACTGCCCATATGGTTCAAAATTGTATCTCCTTAGACACAGATCGCCTGGCGCTTGCACTGAATTTCTGAAAATGCAAGATTTCTGAATGATAAATTAAACCCCACCCCCCTCCATTTTTTTCTTAAAAAAGCTAATTTTGCAGACAGGTTTACATGTAAAAGGCTAGGTATTTAGCCACCTCAGCATTAATTAGTTTTGGATGTCTAAGCTCTGTTACACATGGCTTCCCATGGGTTCACTCTACAAAACATATTTACATCGTGAAGAATACATCTACATTAAATCTACATTTCAAGGGTTTTACATCAGTCTTGTCTCTTTCCCCTGAATCAACTCTCACAGACCCCAGTCCCCTTTTCATTTCCTTTGCCCAGCTTAACGGTCCAAAGTCTACTTAAATGCAGATCAAAAATGTTAAGATTGGGCAACAGATTTACAGTTCCTGTACTCAAAACCATGTGCAATTATTCACATCTTCAGACCATGAAGGAATTCTGATTTTTTAGCTTTTCAAGTTCCTTAATTTGTTGTCTCAAAAATAGTATCCTGAAAAAAATAAGAAGGCATTAGAACTGTGTGGTCATATAAATGTTACAGAAAAACCAAACTTCTAACAACAAAATTATCATTTAAAAAATAAGTATCTACTAGTTAAGACAAAATAATTAAAAACTGATTAAGTCTCTAGTTAAGAAACCATTAAATATATCTTACATAAGAATATATATTGCACAAGAATAACAAGTTAGAATGTTTTCTAGTTGTCAATTTCTCAATAATTAATTTGAATATAAAGATTAATTTAAAACATAGTATTTACTATATTATCACACATACACAAAGGCAGTGGACATTGAATGAAATAAACCTATACTGAATGTTTTCTGGACTAAAATATAGTAAGTATAGGAATGATGGAATTAA
The DNA here is from genome assembly GCA_004026665.1 of Murina feae. Taxonomy (NCBI): domain Eukaryota; kingdom Metazoa; phylum Chordata; class Mammalia; order Chiroptera; family Vespertilionidae; genus Murina; species Murina feae. The sequence goes on along the minus strand of PVJC01037367.1, from coordinate 4,515 downwards.
CTAGGTGAACAAACTAATTGTTTGAAGAACAGTTCTCAATATAAATGTAAATTCATAAAAATGGAGCCAAGTCAAGTCCCACAGACATGTATATTTAAAACAAAAAATAAAACCTAAACTCCACAGCTAATCAGATTTCCATAATTTCATAAAATCTTTTGTACACTAGCTTGATATTTGATTGTGTATACTGTTTTAATACATCGCATAAGTAATACTATAATTTCGTAAAAGCTAAATCATCTGTCTAGCAAGCCAAAATGAAATTAAGCTTTATGTATGTTAGAGCTCCGTTCAGAGCAATCACAGAGTAAAAAAATCCCAGCTGATATTTAAAAACTGCCTCTACATATTTTAGAAATTGAGACATTAGATAAAAACTCAATTTTTCCGAGTTTACTATAAACTCCAACGTGGTATTTTACTAAATATGTCTGGTTTCATGACAAGTTTAACTCTACCTTATACAGACAGGATGTGAAGCCATTTAAAGTTTATCCTCAAGTTTGTAACAGGTGTTTAAAAAACGAGACAGTAAGAGTTTAGGTGAATACAGATAAATGTCGTTGAACCAGCTGAAAATTATATTCCTACTGTCATTTCTAAGAATCTATTGATGATACAAGCATAATGTAAATAGTAATTTGAAATTTCAACTGAAATAAATACACTGGGCAATAGATAAGTCCCCTCAATTCAAGTGTCTCTCTTTATAATTAGTTGCTGTCCAATTTCACTTTTTAAATAATATATTACCATAATTTACAGTTATATATAACACAAGAAAAAAAGTCTAATGAAGCCATGTGTTAAGAAAAATAAAATTTAGATGCCATTAGCACTCACTAGAAATAGTATTAAATTATAAAAACATAAGTTATAGTAATATAATGGAACATGACACAAAATATCAAAGAAACATTAAAGTTCACTTCTGAAATTTAGAGTTATGTTCTTCAGTCTGACTTAAGATATATAATTCCAAGAAACAAGCAAAAAACACATTTCAGCAAAAAACTTACCTTTGCTCTCTCAAAGTTGCTTGAATTTCACATACTCGGACTAAAGATCTTAAATTTTTTAATTCAGTACAAATTTCCGACATATGAACACTCCCCATGTTATGGGCTTCTTCTCGCAATCTTGATGCCTATAAATAATTACAGAAAACCACATAAAATATAAGTCACATATAAAAAATAAAACATTAAAATTTTGAGTAGAATTTTACACCCAGATTGCAAAATAATCATTTTCCTTTAAACCCACAGAAATTCGAGAGATTAAAAATAGCAGAGTAGGTGGATGCTGCATGGACATGCTCCCAGGAACAAACTGGCATTATAACTGAAATATGGAAAGGCTTCCTGAATAATCAACGGAAAACTCACAGGAGAGAACCCTGATACCCAAGGACCAAAGGTAGAGACCACACAGAGACTGGTAGAAGGGGCAGAGGCGAGAAAAGGCTGGCTAGGCACCCATAGACAGCACCTGAAGTCCTAGAGAGATCTCAGCTGAGAGGAGGTGCCACTGAGAACTCTGGGATCTAATCCCAAAACTGCGCTGCCTAGCAGACAGCACCAAATCTGAGAAGGGTACCCGCATAAAGAGCTTCCCAGACACAAACAGGCTAAAGGGGTTCATCACCACTAAGCCAGCATTGTAAGAAATGCTAAAGGGATCGTTGTACGTGATTCCTGAGAAGAAACAGAGAGAAACGTAGCCATACAGAATTAAAATGGCTATAAATAAGTACTTCTCAATAATAACCTTAAATGTAAATGAATTAAATGCTCCAATTAAAATGTGTAGGGTAGCTGAATGGATACAAAAACATGATCCAACTATATGCTGTTTACAAGAGTCTCGTCTCAAAAGACAAAAGATGAAAGTGAAGGGATGTAAAAAATTTTTCCCTTCAAGCAAATGGAAAAGAAAAAAAAGCTGGAGTAGCAATACCCATATCCGACAAAACAGATTTTAAAAGAATCATGGTAAGTGAAATAAGCAAGTTGGAGAAAGATAAATACCATAAGATCTCACTCATTTGTGGAATAAAATGAACATCATAAACTGATGAACAAAAATAGATCCAAAGAGGGGGAAAATATATACTAGAATATAATAGAAAAAATTCTGTTATTTGCAGATTTTTAATAATTCCTACAACTTTTGTGATATCATACTATAATAGTACAGTTTTGGTAATATTATATTTAAAATCCTTTTAATCTTAAAACATGTTTATTGCATGTAACATTATATTTACAATCGTTTGGTTGGAATAAAAAAAACTGAAATAAAGCCACAAAAATGCTGGTGAATCTAAGGGGAAAATTATTTTCTTTAAAAAACACATGTAAAAACCAAAACAAAACAATCTCACATAGTGGAAGATACTTAAGACTAGTAGAGCACTAGGATAGGATGACTCATGATTTGTCACCAATAAAAGATGCTGGGTCAGCCAAAGTTCAGGTATAATGCTGATAAAAGGGCCTCACCGTATTCCTATATCATATACAACATACCTCTGTAAACATACAGAACATTTCAGATGGGCAGTTACCTGATAAAAGGGAGAAGCCAATGGCAATAATTTCAATGCCTTAAGTGCCCTCATCCTAAAACAAAAATGTTTCTTAAATTCCAACTGCTTAGTCTAGTGGGAGAATCCTAAGATTAAAACCACTAACAGGTTCTAAAACTATCAGAATGACTGGTTGAATGCAAAAAGCACATTGTCTTGAGCCACATCAATGGGGTGACTTTGGTATAATTTATTTGGTCTTAAGGGACTCAATGATAAAATGGGAAAACTCATTATATGAGGTTTTTTAAACCTCATCTGAGGATACTTTTTCATTGATTTTTAGAGAGTGGAAGAGAGAGGGAAAGAGAGAGAAATATCAATGTGATAGAAACACAGTGACTGGTTGCCTTCTGCAGGAACCCAAACTAGGGTCCATGCTAGGGAGGAACCTACTACCAAGGTACATGCCCTTGACTGGAATTGAACCCAGGAGCCTTTGGTCCGTAGGCTCTACCCACTGAGCCAAACTGGCTATGGCTGGTTAGCAGTTTTAAGTGGAAAAAACAAAGCATTTGGTACAGAACTAAATGCTTAGTACCTGATGATAGCTACAATGATAATTATATTAAACTATTTTATGTTAAACCACCCTACAGGTATTTATCAAATATTTTATGAAATTGACAACCTATTTAGAAATTAGCTGCTTTAAATATAGCTTCAATATAGCAGTCAGATCAGGTTTTTTAAAAGTAGAATTTAAATTATATTTTTTAGTTATCCAAAGGCAAAATATCTACTGTGAATCATGTAACATACCTGCTTCTCTGCATGATCTGCAGGCCATCCTTGAACATGTTTTATGAGACTTTCATTGAAATGTGCTGCTAGCGTAGGTGTTAATGAACACGTAGTTCGGGTAGATGAATTCTGTGGTACAACTGTTGTATTTGATGCATTACTGCCAGAAGTATGATTTGGACCAGGTGATGGACTTCTCTGGCTACTGGAAGAGAAAACACAATTGAATGTGTATTATATCTACAAGCAGTTTCTAGGTATCCTAAATATTGTTTGTCAATACCTTCTATTCAAGATATCCAAAAACCTAAGAAAAATTTATTTTAACACTAAAGGCCTGGTGTATGAAATTCGTGCATAGGTAGGGTCCTAGGCCTGGCTGGTGATCACAGCCGATCAAGGCCTTCCAGTTGCCAGCTGGGACCTCCCTTCGCCAGGTGCCAGCCGGGTCTTCCCTTTTTTTATGCCGCTTCTTGGTAGTCAGCGCACATCATAGCAAGCGATTGAACTCCTGAGGGAACACTTTGCATATTAGCCTTTTATATTTTATCTTCTCTAACAAAAGAGTAATATGCAAATTAACCATCGCCCTGAGACACCTAAGCTATGCCCACCAGCCAATCAGAGTGAATATATGCAAATTAACCCAGTCAGGATGGTGGTTAATTTGCATATACAGGTGCGGAGGGAAGACTGAAGACAGCCTAGAAGGAAGCCAAGTGCTGCAGAAGGGAGTCAAGCAGCAGAGAAGGGAGAAAGTGAGGCAGTGGAGATGGGAGGGAGCAAAGCAGCCCAAAAGAGAGTGATCAAGGCAGGGGAGACAGGAGGGAGCCGAGGTAGCAGAGATGGGAGGAAGCGAGGTAGCAGAGAAGGGAGTGAAGCTGCCTGGCGGGCTTCACTCCCTTCTCTGCTTCGCTCCGGCTCAGGAAGCCCTATTCTTGCAGGAATCTTCCTGCAATGGGCTTCTAATGTGTGTGTGTGTGTATCTTCTATAATAAAAGCGAAACATGCAAATGTGACCGTTACCACCAGCCAATCAGAGCGGCTGTATGCAAATTAACCCAGCCAAGATGGAGGCCAACAGCCACGGAACCTGAGCAAACCAAAGGGTTCTATTGCAACTGCCTGCCTATGGCAGTTGGAAGTGGCACCAACTGCCTGCCTATGACAGTTGGAAG
>PVJC01037366.1:0-17242 GCA_004026665.1 Murina feae | reverse complement strand
TCTCTCTCTCTCTCCCTCTCTCTCTCTTTCTCCTTTAAAGCTCTTTGTTGTTTATATTTATCATCCATGTTACAATCTCAAAGAAAGTCGTGCCTTTTAGCATCTACTTTCTTTTTAAAAATATATATTTTATTGATTTTCTACAGAGAGGAAGGGAGAAGGATAGAGAGTGAGAAACATCGATGAGAGAGAAACATCGATCAGTTGCCTCCTGCACACTCCCCACTGGGTATGTGCCCACAACCAGGGTACATGCTCTTGACCGGAGTTGAACCTGGGACCCTTGGATCCGCAGGCCGACGCTCTATCCACTGAGCCAAACCGGTTAGGGCTTAGCATCTACTTTCTTAATGAATACATCAAAAGGGGCAGGGAACAGGCATTCTTGCCAGGGCATTAGAAATTGTCCCCAGAGCAATCACAGAACCTATTTAGTAATGCAACCTCAAAAGTAAGATACATTACTTTGCCTGGAGTATGTCTTAATTTGTGTATGTCTATTCTCAAGATCTTATTACTTATTTCAAAGAGCAAGGTAAATTGCCTGCATGTATGCTAATGAAATCATTACTTCCTTACAATCAGTGCTGCCTGGTCCTCAGGATCCAAAATGCTCTCACAGGCTAAATGCAGCTTTTTCCTACTCTCCATAAAGAAATTTGGGAATTATTAACTAATTGCTGCATGGATGAAGTAATTTTTCTTTTCAAGTATATTTTCTTTGTGCAAATATATTGTCAGACTTTCATAACCATTCAATTACAATATTTTTTAATAATAACAGTTAATAGGTACAAAAATTTAAAACATGCACTCAAATATTAATGTGATTCTCCAAGGAGTGAACAAGCAAATAATAAAATATAATGCTCTGTTAATTTAAATGTGACAGCTGTTTACATCATCTTTAACTTAACTGTAAGTAGTAACTTTTTCGAAGCTAGAATTGTGGATGACTTGTAAATTGTAGTATATGTTAAGACAGGTACATTTGAGTAATACAAATCTGGAAATAGTTTTTAAAAATATGACTTCTATATTTTTTTAGATTGAATCATAGAGCAATGACAGTTTTTCTGTTGATCAAGTTTATACTTTATTTGAATTGAGATTTAGAGTGCTAGAATAGGTTCGCATTAAATATATTTTCTTCCTCTGAACTCCTGCTATGTGTTTGTACTGTTTATTTGGTACATTTTCAGATAACAATTACATACCTCTTTTATTATTTATTTATTACCTCTTTTATTGCTGTCTTAGATTTTTATTCATTCCATAGTGTTATTTAGCATTATCTATTTGTTACTCTTGATTTCCTAAAATTTAAACTCTTAGAGACCAAGATCTCTATACCACATGAAGACTATTGTATAGCAAAATATTCCTAAAGTTATTTCATAAAATATATAGCTAGTAACACCCCCATTTTATATAGTTCTATAAACCTATAGAGATGCTTACACCTCAAATGTATGGAACATCCAGCATGTACACACCCATATGCTCATGTACTAGTACAAACTGAACATAATTAAGCTGTGCTGTCAACAATATTATCTAAAACCTTAGAGTTTACTGGGCAAAAGCAGACAATTATTGCAGCATTTAATATTACCCTGTTTCAATGATGCAAAGACTATCTAAATATGTAACTATCAGTTCATCCCCAGCCAGCATGAGTCAGCATTTAATTGTTGACCTACAAACTAGAAAGTCACAGTTTGATTTCCGGGCAGGGCACATGCCCAGGTTGCAGGCTGGATCCCCAGTGTGGGGAGTGCAGGAGGCAGCCAATCAGTGATTCTCTATCATCATTGATGTTTCTATTTCTCTCTTCCTCTCTGAATTCAGTAAAAATATATTTAAACAATAAATATCAGCTCATTTCGAGTTTTAAGAATTTTTTGTAAATGGCAAGGCAGGCTAAAATGGTTAACAGATAAAAAATATTTTAGGAGGATCTGGCCACCAAGGGAAGCAGGCTATTTGATTCTACACTGTTTGATTCAGACTCTAAAAAGGAGACTCAGTAACTTGCAATGGTCCAACAGTTAAATGGTCCATTTACCTGCGAATAGTAAATGTCTTAATGAGAGAAAGATAATTTTCCATGGCACCCACGACAAAGTTGTTCTTCCTACGCTACACAGTTCATGGTGATTGACTGGTTAATTGGCATTTAGAATGGACAGCTTTACACATTTTTATATTTGAGATTGAAATGTTATTGATTATCTTCCAAGTAACAGAGACTTTGAGATTTTATTTTTTTCTTACTAATATTTTTGCTGTTTTTTTCTCTAGAAATATACTAGAATTTTTTTCACCAAATACTTAATAGATTTTAACTATAGCTATGGTATAATAGTACTCATGATAATAATATATGAGGAGGGGAGAGGTCTTGAGATTGAGTTTAACCAATAATGGCCAATGATTTAATCAACCATTCCTATGGATTAAAGCCTCTATAAAATAATTCTTGAGTAATGTATCCAGGGAGCTTCCCAGTTTGAGAAAACATCAGTGATGAGAGGGGTTGAAGCACCTAGAAACAGCATGGACTGCCCCACCCTTTGTTCTATGCACCTCCTCCATTTGGTTGCTCCTGAGCTGTATCCTTTATAATGAAGCTATAGTGGTAATTACAGCACTTTCCTGAGTTTCCTGAGCTATTCTAATACATCATTGAACCTGAAGGGGAGTTATGGGAATCTCCGAAGTTGTTGCTGAGTCAGACAGAAGTGTAAGTAACCTGGGGACCCCCACTTGTGGCTAGCATCTAAAGTGGGGGCAGTCTTGTGGGACTGAGTCCTTAGCCTGTGGGTTTCACACTAACTGCAGGCAGTTAGTGTCAGAATTGAATTGATTTGAATGCTAGGACACCCAGTGCATGACTTACTCACATTTCCTCCATTACACATCATCATTGCCATAGTCCACGTTAGCTTTTTTCTAATCATTAAAATACTATTATTGAAATTTAAAATACATGTGTAAGGAAGAAAAATATGTAGAAAATATTCTTTATAACCCTAACAGTCCAGAAAGCAACTACTAAATACTTTTACTGTTTGTATATACTACATATATAAAATTTATAAATGTGTGTGTGTGTGTGTCTGTTTTAATCTCAGTATCATTTGCATACTGACTTTGGCTTGCTTCATATATATTATTAATATTTTCCCATCTCAAAAATAGTCATCCATAATGTTCTTTTAGAGTGGTAGTTCATAAGAGGGAGGCTTCATACCTCACCATTCTGATCACTGTTTCAAAGACCATATGTGAATGACCATTTCATTAGCTTTACAGATGCTGATGACAAACCTTAGAATCAAAAGAATGTGTAGGTTTTTTGGGGTTGTGTGGTGTGCAATTTATTTTAGATTTAGACAGATCTAGCCCAAAACAGAAATACAGGATTATTTGTTCTTGTTAATATTTAATATTTTGGTAGCTAATTTGATCTGGTTTATTGTCTACCTAATCAATTTTATTATCTTTACATATAGTGACATCTTTGTTGATTAGGGTTTCATTTTCGATGTCTAGAATTCATCTAAAACTTTATTTGTCTTATAACTACCTAGATAAGAACCCTGCCTCTGCAATCCAGCAGAACTAGACATTTGATGAATTTCTTAGCCTCCACAAATCTGTTTCCCATTTGCAAAGCAGGAATCATTCTGACTCACCTCTTGGGATTACCATGAGGAATAAATGAGATACTAAAAGTGTGGATTTAGTGCAGAGACTAGTAAATATTCAATAAATATTAACTATGAATAATGCATGGTTTTTCTTCAAAGTGTTAATTGTTCATTCTAGGACCCAATATGAAATAATTATTTCTTCACTGATAAAAAATATCATGTTTATCATGCAATGCACACTTATGGAACATGAAGGTATGAAGTGCTGACTAAGATTCATTCTTGCCCTGGGAGTTTACAAAATATAATAGAGATTACCCTGGAGAAAAATCAGCCCATTGAAAATATAATTATCACATTCTCTAACGCTAAGTTCAAAGTAAGTCTGGTTCTTAGCAAATGACTCCCAATACATCTCAGGCAAATGAACTTATTAAAAGTCAGAGGGAGACAATTGAGAGAGAAGAGCAGAGCCAGGAAGGACTGCAGGTCTAGAAGTTTCATATTGTGCTGCTTTTATATCCTCTGGAGCACCCCAACTTCTCCAGGTCACAGTGATGAACATCTTCACTGAATGTCTATTCACTGAATGTTGGCTATTCTACATAGAAAATGATGCTCTTTTCTGGTCTGAATAGTTTCAAAAGCTCCATGGAGTATATCCCTAGAGTAGCAAGCCCCATCAGTACAAAATTGCTGCTTTTCCCTCCTTTATTTTATAAGAGTTCCCCAATAGTTTAAGAATTTTAAATAAGCCCGACCAGTATGGCTCAGTGATTGAACATTGACTTATGAACCAGTAGATCATGGTTGGATTCCCAATCGGGGCACGCTCATGTTGCAGGCTGGATCTCCAGTAGGGGATGTGCAGGAGACAGCCAATCAATGTTTATCTCTCATCATTGATATTTCTATCTCTCTCCCTTCCCTTCTTCTCTAAAGTCAATAAAAATGTGTGTGTGTGTTTTTTTAATTAACTAAAGGGAAAACAGTATCTCTTTACTTGCACCCAAGAAAACATCAAAGTGGCCCCTAACATTAACCTGGTATCAGTTGAGAAGGCAGAGCAATGGAAACTAACCCTGAAGGCAGCACCCACAGAGAGGAGCATGCTTCAAAAGAATGAGTGAATGGGTGAGTCCGAAGATGTCTGTGTCCTACAAAGGGTCACGAATGACAGCTGAGCAGCTTGGAATTAAATTCCTCATCAGGAATCAGCTCTTGTGGAGCCTCCACCAATACTCAAAACATAATGCCTTGCGGATAACCATCTTGATCAGAGTCGTTGCCACCACATAGGTGTAATTCCTTGCATCACAACAATTACATAAAAACAAGAAAGGTTCAGTTGACTCTCTGCAACCACAAAAAAACATACCCCATCTCCCACCCCAACCAACTCTTGAGAAGTGGACACCAGGAAGCAGGTTAGCGATTGCTGTTAGAGAGAGAACACACTACTCTCCTCACCTCTCCTCCCCAATTTCAGCCTGGAGCTGGGGATGAAAAAGTTGTAGGGAAGAGGGGAAATTTTGAATTTATGTGCAATTTAATTTTTTAATGGACTAGACTTTTTTTTTATAATAACCATAGTGTAATTATGCCATTGGGCCAAGACATTATTAAAAAGGTTCAATTACTCAAGAGGAAACGTGCTTATAGTTGTTAACAGTTTTGGAAAGTTAATATAATTTCATGTTTAAATTGCAATATAAAACATGTACATATCCTATTTAATAAGGAGGGAATATGCTAATTGACCCTCATGCCGATGGCAGCACCAACAGCCAATAAGAAAGGAATATGCTAATTGACTGTCACACCCTCAAAGATGGTGGCACCCACAGCGACAAGATGGTGGCATCAAGTCCTCTCAGCCCTGCCAGGGCAGCAGGCACACACAGCAAGGCTGGGCCCACCTGCAGCTGACCCTGGCCTTGCCGAGTGCCGGCTCAGGAGTACCTCAGTCCCCTAAGCCCCCAAGCTGCCCAGGGCTGGCCTGAAGCACAGGCAAGCCTCAGATGGCAGCTTCCCAGCTGATCAGGGCTGCCCAGGGCTCGTGTAACCAGGGCCAGCCAAGGCTTGCATTGCCAGTAATGGCAGCAGCAGAGGTGTGATGGGGTGTCACCCTCCCTGGATCGCTGGTTGCCTCCCACCCCTGAGGGCTCCCAGACTGTGAGAGGGGTCAGGCCAGGCTGAGGGACTCTCCCTCCAGTGCATGAATTTTGATGCACTGGGACTCTAGCATTATTTTATCTGATCCAGGACCTTCTAGTCAACTTCATTAAATGATGTCTTCATTGGCATCAGAGGACCAGCCTACTTGAGTCATTATAACTTTATTGTATGGTAAACTATATGCATTCTCATGATCGTTAATATCCTTTGGAAATGCACTTCTGGCTGTAAGTCCTCAAAGTGTATTTTCCCATATCAGCAGCATCAGCATCACGTGGGAATGTGTTGGAGAGACAAATTCTGGAGTCCGAGCTCCCAAACCTGCTTAATGAGCAATCCTGGGAGTGGGGCCTCACAATTAGCTCCAGGCGTTCCTGGTCAGCATGCTCAGGCACAAGAATTACTGTTGTATTGTTCTGTGATTTTTCTACTTGTTTTAACTATTTTCTATTCGTTTACTTATTCACCTGCACGTTGATGGTAAAAATCATCTTTGAATTCTCTTAGGAGAAGTAAGGTATGCTGCAATAACAAATAATCCTTAAATCTCAATGGCTTAAAATAGCTCAGGTTCATGTCTTGTTCATGTTACATAACTCATTGAGGGCTGGCAGGAGGCGATGCTAACCAGTGTGGTGAGGCAGGCATTGTTGCTTGTATTGCCAGAGCTAAAATTTAAAAAAAAAAATCAGTAACTCCCTAGAATAGAAAGTAATCAAAAAAGTCATCAATTATAAAGTAGCAGCTCTCCATGTGAGCAGAGCTCTCAGAGCAAATAATGTGCCTGTCTTTCTACTTGGAGTACAGCTCAAAGCAACCTTCTGTTCAACACATATAAGTGTCTGCAGCAACCCAATATAGTATTACGCTTCCAAGTCTTGTTTATCACACATTCATCAGCGTGGCATCATGACTCTAGAAAAGAAGTGTTACGACAGATTTACTGCTTTTGGCCCTGAAATTCACATTTAACCATATTCCCAAGTTTGCAGCATGTATATTTATAGACTTGCTACTACAGGAGACTTAGTTACTAGTGGTCTTTAGATCATCCTGCCAATATAGATAAAATGCCCAAGGCCTGGCTTTCCACTGAATCCTAGAAGCCTTCGATCCATTTGGCATCAACTGTCTTTCTCTGACCCAGGAAAAAAGGATGTAATGATGATTATATACAATTTGACTTTATCTGATACTTCCTTTCAGTTACTAAGTAATCCAAATACATACACTCCACAAACATGCACGCACACTCACAAATACTCCAGATATTCCACTGTGGCATTAGGCCCAAGCTCAACAAGCGTCATGTGCAATTAACTTTTGGGTCTCTTGTCTGGACAAAATGTGAAATGAAAATGACATTTTAAAGACTGAGTTGAGATAGAAAAATCAATGATGAGACCAGTAACTTATTCAAAAGCAAGGTATATGTTAAGGAAAGATACACACTTCTTGGAATAATACTTGTAAGTGTTGTGAAGGGTAAATTAGAAGGAAGAAATGAAAGGAATTAAAATCAGCTCTTGATTATCGTGGAGTGGAATTTTGAAATGTTTGCACTTTATTTCTAAAAATTTGGAATGCAATAGAGAATTTCATGGTAGAAAATACTAATTTTATCCAAAAGAAAATATCCAAATTGAAAGAAGGTCATCAAGAATTAACTGGGCGGGGAGGGGATGTATGTAGTTCATCTACTTGTTTATTAGTGACAAAATGTGTCAGCCTTCATGAAATTACCTATTAACTTGCAGATTAATTTGACACTTCTTTGTCGAAGTGATTGTAAATAAGCTGCTCCTTAAATGCTTTTAGAACCTGACTTCACATCTTGCTGATTGTCTTGTTAATAAGTTAAGTAAAATATTTTCATGTACCCATTTGATATTTACCTTAAGGTGACAGCTTATCTTTTTGAAAAATAGACTACAACAATATGTTTGACTCTACCAGTAAGACACATGAAATTTTCAGTGCTTGAGAGTGGGTCTGTTTTTGGAAGATTCATAAGACGAAAGACTTTAAAATGGAGTTGTGTACGCATCACCTGAGGCCAAAAAAAAATCATTCCCCTAGATAAGAGACATGCCTATGAAGGTGAAAGCAGCTTGAATATGGCCTAGGTTAAAAGGAAAAAGGAATGATTGCAGCCCTAATACACAAAGATGTTTGCCTTCTACCTAAATCATGACTATGCTTTTCTCTAAGCATAGAAAAATTAATTTAGATTAAAGAGATTAGATCTTAATCTAATTCAGAAAGAAGCATGGTAAATATGGGCACTGGGGGGAAGAAATGAATATCTGGATTGCACATGACAATTTTCCAATCAATTCCACTTCTTTCAATATAACTGCCTTGCTCAGAGAAGCTGGGAGAGAGGAATCATGGTTCTTGAGCCCTTTTACACCAACCTGTCACCCAGCCCCAGGCTCAATTGATAAAATGTAAAATACTGTTGCCCAAGATGAACCACATCACTCATTAGCCAAGAATTCAGCTGACATTTCTCTTAAGATCACAATCAGTGGTTTGTATGTGAGCTGTGAGATTATACACTCTGGGGTGTGGGGTGGGCTGAATAAAGCTGTTGAGCAAAGTGGATTCCACCATCCCAGTAGCTAATTTAACACTACACATATTCTTTAAAATAAAATAAAAAAAGATTCTGTTTTGTTTTCTTGTGTGTGTGTGTGTGTGTGTGTGTGTGTGTGTGTTTAATATATTTTTTATTGATTTCAGAGAGCAAGGGAGAGGGAGAGGGAGAAGGAGAGAGAGAGAGAGAGAGAGAGAGAGAGAGAGAGAGAGAGAGAGAGAGAAACATTAATGATGTTTGAGAGAAACATCAATGATGTTTGAGAGAATCATTGATTGGCTGCCTCCTGCACGCTCCACACTGGGAATCGAGCCGACAACCTGGGCATGCACCCTTGACCGGGAAGCGAACCATGACCTCCTGGTTCATTGGTCAATGCTCAACCACTGAACCATGCCGGCTGGGCACATTGCATATATTCGTTAGAAAACCAGACCCATCCAGGACTACATTTTACGTAAAGTGTGCGTAGAGTGCCCTGAATTAATTATTCCCTATGTCCTTAGGGAAGAGTTGTGCTAAAGGGGTGGTCTGGAGGATAGCCAGACGACAGGGGAAGTACTGTGTCTCCCTTTTGCAGGAGTTCTCTTTAGCAGACATTGCTGCTTGGCGAGCACAGACGTGTGGGAACCAATCTGTTAAAAGTCAAATATAGGTGCTGAGTCTTTTTAGAACATTTATGGCATGGTGGTTAAATGTGTGAACTTGGCAGCCATCCTGCCTGGGTTCAAATTTTGGTTTCATCCCTTTATAGACATCCCTTTGGCCGAACAAAGCCTCTGCCTTTAAGGGTTCTCTGCCTTTCTAAGCCCTGGGCGGGGTTGTTATCTATAGCACTTAAAGTAGCACCAGGTACAGAATATTTGCAAATTATTATTCTCTTCCACATCAAGTTATGAACGTGACAGATAAACTACATAACCATGGTGACCACATTGCTTCCTGGTGTTACCTATTGGGATTACTGGCTAGAATCTGAGCTCTTTTCTATGACATGGAAAATACTTTAAGGTCAATGAAAATGAAAGTAAAGAAACATGAGGTTTATTGAAGGTACATTCTAAATGTGGAGTGGACGAGAGAGAGAGAGAGAGAGAAATTGAGGGAGATAGGGAGAGAGAGAGAGAGAGAGAGAGAGAGAGAGAGAGAGAGAGAGAGAGAGAAAGAAATTGGCTGGGCCATTTCATCTCACTGGGAAGTAAGAGGACAAGGGAGCCTTAGAGACAGGTTGAGGGGGTTAGCCTGGGATGAGCTGCCCAGGTAATGCCCAATTATCCCCTGGTTGCAAGTTTCCTGGGATCCCTTAGAGGTTGGGGATACATGCCTGTGGGGGAAGGGAAGAGGAAAGGAAATGGTGTGGGCTGCTCCTTGGAGATAGTTTAAAAGAGGGAATTTCTGGGTGGAGACTTTTGTTTGTATTCAGGGATGATCCACAGAAACTAACTTTCATCTGGGTAGGCCCTTAACCATAATGTATACAGAAAAATCCACAGGGTCTGGGGTCAAAACTGAAATGGAGAGTTTATTATAATTAGTCCAGGGTCCTATTAAGGTCTCATTGGCATCGAGGCCTTAGGGTTTTCCTCTGAGCTTGCACCAAAAACGGCTGGCTCCTAGCCTGCCAGCTAGAAGTCTGCTGGGCAGCACATAGAGAGGTGGATTGAAGGCAATGTTGGTTTGATCCCTGTTTAGGACCCCAGGGCAAGCCCTGTCCCAGCTGTTCACGTCTAACTTACCTAACACTGCCATTGGTGACCTGACAGAAAGTGGTGTGTGTGTGTGGTGGTGGGGGGGGGGGGTGAGGGAGTTTACAGTGGCTGACATGACAAAATGGCCTACTATGGGTCACTTTGAATTTCATTTTTTTCACTTTTTGTCTCCCTATAAGTTTTTTATTTATTATTATTAAACTAGGGGCCTGGTGCACAAAAATTTATGCACTAGGGAGATCCCTCAGCCCAGCCTGTGCCCTCTCACAGTCTAGGACCTCTCAGGGGATGTCCACCTACTGGCGTGCCTGGCCAGCCTGGGTGAAGGGCTGATGGCTGTTTGCAGGCTGGCCAAGCCCCCCAGTGTGGACCCTCACCCCATTGGGGTGTGGCCAGCCTGGGTGATGGGCTAAGGGCTGATTTCAGGCTGCCCACAGTCCCTTCAGGATTCGGGTTCCTACTGGGGTTCTTAAACTCCATGGTTCTCAATGGGGTTTGGTTTTTTCCCCCCACTCAACTAGGAAATACTTTATATTGCCACACACAGCTTATCTGAAGGGTTATTACTGGCATGTAGTTGATAGAGGTCAAGGATGCTGCTAAGCATTCTACACTGTACAGGACTGACCTCCATAACAAATAATTATTCAATCCACAATGTCAGTAGTGCCACTATTGAGAAACTTTCATACGTAGTGTTTTGATTTGATCAGACACCTATGGATTAGTGAGGTCAGTACATTTACTGATTAAAACTGAAACAAATACTGGGAAGCTCTGCTCTGGGGCAGAGATTGAATCAGTGGCAATTTACTCCAGGTGGCCACAGAGGTCTGGCAACTCCTACAGCAAATAAACTGAAGGAAGCCGTGAGCACTCAGAGATAAGTGAATTAGTTCTTAATGTTCTGTTATCAGATCTGGTAATACAGGCACTTCACAGATCATTGTTTTCCAAACTTGAGATGGTGACCCTTTGTCTATGACCCACTAAGGAAACCACTTGTCACACTAAAAAAATAATCTACAAAAAATAAAAAAGAGGGAAGAAAATACTAAAAATGATGTCATTCCTACAGGGGTTGTTTTATATGACATTTAAAAATATATTTGTATATTTGATCACAATGAAAAATATTTCTTAATATGGAACATGGCTAAAAAGGCTTAAAAAACACTGCTCAAGACTTGTTAATTTCCTCAGCTAATCTCCTCCTTGTTTGTAAATCAATATTTGTCTTCAGTCAAAGACCTCATCTTCATAGATTGCAAGTAAAAATAAAAATTGGTAACATCTGCAAAATTTTAATGTATACTTATAATTTTAAAAACAGAAAGACTACAAAAATGAAGGATATTTATTCAAGTGTTAATAGTACATATTTCTGATGGCAGTATTTGCTTATTTTTATTTTTCTGCACTATTCTAAAGTTCTATAGTATTTTGTATAACTTTTAAAATTAAACACACACACACAATTGCTATCAATTTAAGATAAATATTTCTGATAGAAGACTGATAGGAAATATTAGTGGATTTGTGACACAGTGATGTAATAAGTAAGTTGTTTGTAAGTAAAAGGGTTAGGAAAACTATGTTAGGAAAAACAAGAAATGTTTGCTTTTTGTTTTTAAATAAACCCTGTAGTTAGTAAATATTGAAAAAGTTCAAGTTCATAAAGAATAGGTACAGCTCTAAAAGCAGGTTTCAGAAGTGATTTTTGAAACAGGAGTATTTCTTGATAATTAATCTACATAGGATTCCAAAAACATTTTTGAAAATTGATCATCATTTATTTTGGTAAAGTATTCATTACTGCTAAAAATTAGCTATCTCACTGAGGAGGAAGGCTGGTTCTGCAAGGCCATTAAACCAAACAAAGCCCTGTCCCCTGGTAGGTAAGGCGAGGGAGCCTTGTTTTTGTGCCCTGTATCTGGGGGAAGGGTAGATGAAAAGAATTCTCCCTTCAGGGCCTTGGGGGGAGGGAGTATATTTGCAAATGAATGAACTCGAGGGGCACCTATAAAGCAAGGTTCTTGAGTGCTACCCCCACTCTGATTTGGATTAATCCCGGAGTCCGCGCGTGTAATAAAGCTGTGAATTCTCCACCTCTTCAAAGCATCACTTAGTTTTTGTGGTCTTTCTATAACATCACTATTAATAACCACATCATCCAGTACTTGAGGCATAAATGTAAATATGGGAGTACTAAGATGAAAACAAACAAAGTCCCATGAAGCATCATTGCTATTCTTCTCAGTCACAGCAAGCTAGCATAGATCATTTCAGAGCTCAGGATCTTAGAATGCATTCTCAGGAATTCAAATATTTATGGTAAACAGAAGACCGTAAGCCTGTGGTAAAGTATAAATCACAAATAGTTTATGGGTCATTACAGGAGATAAACTGTTTGCAAATGTTTATAAGCTATTTCCAGGGCACACTAGCCTAATGAAATGATTTATCATGTAACAGAACACATAAAATTACGCGGGGTAACAAATAAATCCCTTGTAAAATATTTACAGTGTATCAGTTGCAATAATATTCATTAGTCTACTCATTACTTCACTAATTCATAAGTGACTTACAAATTTCTTGTCAGCCAGTCAAGTGCACCTTTAATGTCTGAGACAAATCTATCTTGAGAGTCTGAGGAGACCCTCTTTGAAGATCTTCCTTTATTTTCCTATTGAAGACCAAGTGAAACTATTATAAATTTGGGGCATAGAAGAATTTACGGGAATTAGTTAGCTGCTGACAATTTGGTAAATGGATCAAGAGTAAGAACTCCTACAATTTCAAACAAAGAGAGTAAGGGGACCAAATCACAGTGGCTTATGTCACAGATTTATTTGTAGCTCATGCTATGAGTTCAGTGCAACCTTCAATGCAAGGTTCTTCTTTCGTGAGAAAATGCCCAAGATTCTTGCTCATGTATGAACATCTTGTGAGCAGCACTACTGGACTTTGCTTAGAACTATCTTTTGAGAGAAGTTTGTACAGTGAACAACCTTGGAATATAGAGCTAGTAATCCCTTTGAAGCAATGAGAAGGCTTGTTTGGTGTCCAGTATAATAAAGGTAATTTCTTCCTCCAAGGCAAAGGTAGTGCAATTTGCTTTAATCCATGAGAAGATATTTGAGTTCCCTAACTCAGGGTTCCAGACATGTGCTCTGCACACTGACCTCCTCCATATCGCCCTCATGGGAATTGGGCAACAAGGTAGACTTACATGAAACATGAAGTTTATGCTGCTGAGTAATTTTTTTTCCCTCTAATGTTGCAGAAAGACCAAAAAAACTAAGCGACGCTTTGAAGAGGTGGAGAAATCACAGTTTTAATAACACGCGTGGTCTCTGGGGTTTGTCCTAAATCCCAAATACAGAAAGCCAGTAACACGCAAGAACCTTGCTTTATAACTGCCCCTCGAGTTCATTGATTTGCAAATATACTCCCTCCCCCCAAGGCCCTGAAGGGAGAATTCTTTTCATCTACCCTTCCCCCAGGTGTGCTTAGGTTCAGGGCTCAAAACAAAGCCAGCTGCCTTACCACGGGACAGGGTTTTGTTTGGTTTAATGGCCTAACATTCCTTGCAAAACCAGCCTTCTTCCTCACTGACACAAATTTCATCATGCCTTCTCCTCTAAAATAGTGGGAGGCTAAAATTGTTAGCTCATAAGTAGGTTAACATCTCAGATCCTCATAATTGTTGATGGTTCTATGTTGTTTTTACTCTAAGAGAAAGGCTAATGAAATATTACCCTTCCAGCTCTATCTAGTGGTATTGGAGTGGCCATGGGCAATTTGGGTCTATTGTGGGATCTAGATAGATAGATAGATGATAGATAGATAGATAGATAGATAGATAGATAGATAGATAGATAATAGAGGGAGATATAGAAAGAGAAGGAGATATACAGAGGGAGAGCACAATGACTAGAATTCAGGATGTATGTATGAATGTAAGTGAAAAAAGTGAATTTATATGTGCAATGACATAGTATTTACTTATGAATTTAGGTATTAAAGCACAAGAAATTAATAATACCAGATATTATTTTTCCCTAATTGACATTCTATATGAATGAGCCTGAATTGACATTCTATATGAATGAGCACGTGTTTCTGTGAGAAATCTTGATGCCCATTCACCAATAAGTCAATACAGTCAATGTGTGTAGTATGAGTAATTTGATTAACTCAATTATATAGCTCAATACAATAAAGTGCCAATTTCAGAAGGCCTTTTGTATTATTCTTATGCATCTGTTAATTTTAGACTAATTTTGATCATCAGATCTATTAATCATCCCAAAATTTATCCACAGTGAAAAAGAATAAACTTAGCAAAAGCTAAATGTGGGAACTGAAAAATAAAAAGAAGGCTGGCATACAAATAGGGATTATGTATAGTCATACAATCAGTAAAATATATCAGGCAAAATAATTGTATAAAATATACTACCATTGTTTGACAAAACAGCATATGAACAACTATTTGCAAATGCATGGACCATCTCAGATATGACAGACAGTTATAAAGAAAAGTGTTACATTTGAGAACACCAAATGGGTGGCTGGGGTTCAGGGAAGGAAAGCAGATTTATTTTTTCACATATACCATTGTGTACCTTTTAAATTTTGCAACATTCCAAAAGGCTTAGCTAATTAATAAATACATGTGTAAATAGATTTTTATGAAAATATAATTCTAAAAAAATGTTAGAACACAAAATTCATCTGTATGGTAATTATGAGACAATCCATCAAAAAATAAAACCATGAAGAGATTAGCAAAACTCTATGAGGCAAACCATATTGGCAAATCTATATTAATGGGCAAGGTAATATTCCAGGTGAAGAAATTAGATAAAGAGGATTATATTATTTTTATTAAAATTTTGTTCCAGAGTCAAGATGTATTGCCATAAGCATTTATACAATTAGATAAATAGCATCCACATGCATGAAACTATTTTCTAAAAACAATTGTAATGGAAAATTTGGCTTAGCTCTGTTAGACTTAAAAATTAAAAAGAGAAAAAGTAAATATTAAAAATGGGTAAAATATTATCTTTTATAACAATGCTGCTTTTATAGTTTCATATTAAATATTGTACTCTTCAGAAAATGTCTATGAATTTTTTTAAGTGAGGTAACAGAATATCTTCTAGAGATCATATTACCTGACTCCCACTAGATGATTCCAGAAAGTAATAATTAAATAAACCAAAATAATTAAACTACTTGGAAACCAAAAGCACTATCCTTAATAACTTTTGAGTCAAAGAGAAATCAAAACTGTAATTACAGGCTTTAAATTAAAATGAAGATGACAAGACTATACATCAAAGCACTTGAGATGTAACTAAAACTAAAATCAGATGAAAAATAGTAGCAACAAATACTTTCATTTTGAAGGAAAAAACGCAATAACTAACAAATTCCACATTTAAGTAAATAAGAAAGAACAAGATTTATATTCCTAAAGACTATAGTTGAAAATATAGGCAACACATTTTTTTATATAAGAGATGGAATAAAAACAAAACAACAAATTGGAAAATACACAAATTTAAGAGTAGAAGCAACACTGATACTGGTTATTTGAAAAGATCAATAGAATGGACAACCTTCTGAGAAGGGTAGTCAGAAAGCACTAATATATAGGTTGTATAATTAGAAATATATAAACAACGATAGGAAATGACATGAAGATTGGGTTTGTTTTAAAGTGAGCAAAACTTTAAAATTTCTAAATTGGAAAGACAGAGGACGACAGTTAGAAATGTATTGAAGAAATACAAGAAAAAAAAAGATTAGTAGGACAAGGTCTCCAAGAAGGCAGAAGCACAGGTTGAAAATAAGCCATCTACTCTAATAAAAGAGTAATATGGAAATCAACCGTCTCTCCGAGATGCTTAAGCCATGTCCACCAGCCAAGCCAAGCCCACCAGCCAATCAGAGTGGCTGTATGCAAATTAACCCAGCCAAGATGGAGGCCGGCAGCCACGGAGCAAGCAGCAGTAAGGGCGGGGTGGGTGGTGGCGGGGTGGGCGCGCGGGCTATGGGGATAAGGCAGGGGATGGGGCAGGGCGGACATCCCCCGAGGGGTCCCAGACTGCAAGAGGACACAGGCTGGGCTGAGGGACCCCTCCCACCACCCCCCAAGTGCACAAATTTTTGTGCACTGGGCCCCTAGTATATATATAAAGAGGGAGAACTCTTTAATTATAACAATAGCAAAAATCAGTGAGTGCTGATGCAGGTAAATAGGTTAGGTGAGAAATTAAGGCACAAAGAAGTAGGTAACAGATCATTTGCTGGGCGTGAGAGGAGAGGTTGCAGGATCTGAGGTTTGGGAATAGAGGTGGAGGTTATAAACAGCTATTGTGAGGAGTTTGGTACCAGAGCTCCTTAGGGAAGCACACCTAATAGCTGGACAGTGGCAGGAGAAACAGGACATGAATGCCTGAGTTGTCTAGGAGCCGGAGTCCCCCTGGGCCATTGTCTTTGTCAGCTTACTCCTGAGGGGCAGGAGGCCTGCAAAAGCAAGAACAGCTTGCAGAGTCCCTCTAATACCTGCTGCCTGGAAAGGGCGGGCTGTCCAGTTCCCTCTGGGGCCAACTTGGAAACACTCCTTAGAGTCAGATTTGATTTGGTGAAACTGATTGAGAGAGCCTTGAATGGCAGTACCTGGCAAGATTATCAGGGTGAAGTGAGAGAATGCAATTTATAAGATACCTAGGGATTTACCTGATAATCTAATCTAATAAAAGAGTAATATGCAAATTAACCATCAGTCTGAGACACCTAAGCCACTCACCAGCCAAGCCATGCTCACCAGTCAATCAGAGCAACTATATGCAAATTAACCCAGCCAAGATGGTCGTTAATTTGTATACACAAGCATGGAGTGAAGACTGAAGGCAGCCTAGAAGGAAGCCAAGTGCTGCAGAAGGAAGCCAAGGGGCAGAGAAGGGAGGAGCGAGACAGTGGAGATGGGAGGAAGTGAGGCAGCAGAGACTATGGAGATGGGAGGGAGCAAAGCGTCAGAGAAGGAAGGGGGCTGAGGCAGCAGAGATGGGAAGAAG
>PVJC01037365.1:0-17186 GCA_004026665.1 Murina feae | reverse complement strand
ATCTCATTTAGATAATCACTGGCCATTAAAGGAGGATATTTGAATTGCAGGAAAGGATTGGGTCACTGAGTCGGTTTCCCTGGAGATGACATGGAAGAAGCAACCCCAGTAACAATGCCTGAATCCTCCTGCTGTGCGTTAACCCAACTTCGTAAACTGCAACTATGGCTGCGATAAATGCCAGACTGAGCCCAAGATGGCGACCCCTGGACTCTCTTCACAGTTGCTTGAAATCTTTTGTACAAGGACCATATTGGAAACTGTCAGCATCCACAAGTGATTGGCAAGGCTCTGTAGTTAGAATGGCACTTGTGAATGTCCCACCTTGGTTGTGCAAGTTGTGCAGACACATTTCCATTCATCAGGCAGATAATAAAGCCAGCTGCTTCCTATAGAGCATCTTTTTCTGTATTTGGAGGTTCAGGGATTCATTTCATGATCCACTTGCTGAAATTAGTTAATTTGATTCCCCTAACTGAGATCCTTTAGTGGATTCTCACTGCACTTAGGAAAAAGATCCCATCCCTTTACTACAACCTTCAACCTGAGATGGCCTCAAACCTCCTCTTGGACCAGCTACCCCTTCTTTGCCGTGTGCTTCAGGCTCATCCCTACCCTAAGCCTCTGCCTGCTGCTCCTCTACCTAAAGTTCTCTGCCCCAGCTCTCCATATTCTGGAAGCGCGCCTAGATTCTTAGTAGATATGACTTTAGTGGATGAATTAATGGACAGCATTCACAATTTAGATTTTCAAATTGTTTATGGATTTTTAATACTACTCACTCTGACTAATTTCACATACTGATATGTTTGTTCTGAGGAAGTCTTTTGTCTAAAGAGTCATTAAGATACCTTGGGATCATTCCATTCATCATGGCTTAGCTTTAAGAGCAAGAGAAAACTTGTCGAGCCTGAGATCTAAGGATACAGATATTGTTGGTGTGATTAAACATGGAAAGATTTCTTACTAAGTCACTTTTAGTGATCTAGAGAGAGGGTGTTGCCGGAGACTAGAGCTCTGATCTCATTCCTCATCCTTATTAGCAGAAGGTTGGAAAGAAACTCAAGCTTTTGGACTTTGCATCCTCATACATTGCCTGCCTGATCTATATTTAAAGGGTGTCCTGAGGACCAAGTGGAATAAAGTGGCTGAAAAGGCTCTGAAACCATTAATTTACTATTTGGTTGTAAGATATTAGATTTTTACATAGAGGGTCTTTGTGATATATCTGTTGATTCCTGTCTTCCTTACCAAGTGATCGCTTTTCATGCCTTCCTTCCTCGGCAGTCCCTAGTGCGGTAAGTAGTCCAATATCTCATGGAATGAGTGAAGACTAATAGCATTTTTATCTTTCTCTTGATCAACTTTTACCTCCTCATTGTAAGCATTACTGATTGTCTTTATTTTTCACTCTCTGTCATTTGTAAACCATTGGCCATTAAATAGAATAGTTTCATAGGATCATCTCTCATTTGAGTTAACTTCAGTGTGACTTTCTGTTATGGTCCTGCATATGATTTGGACTTGATTTTAAGCATCCCTAGGGACTAGAAGTGGGAGAGGGCGTCTGTTCAATAGACAAAGTAAAATGAATGGACCATGCTGGCTATGGCCTTCTGGGATATAGACTCAGAATATTTAAGATTCCTTACTAATCACAACCCCAGGCCTCTTCAATTTATGTACTGTAGCCATTGAGGAAACTGAATTCAAGACCTTGGTGAATTATGGCCTAATCTGTTGGGAAATACTTTTATTTTGAGATTTGGGTTATTTGTAGATTGTCCTTTTTTGGTATAAATGAGTGGCACTGTTTATTTCCATTTTGCAATAAAAAGCTACTGGCTATTTAGTCAGAAACCAAATATTTTCACTTTGAATTGCTTTCTGGACATTTTTCCAGAGTGCTTGATTTGAAGCTGTGAAACACATTACTCCCTTTTCCTCCTCCCCTTCTCCTATCACCCTTCCCCCATTTCCTTTTAGGTGGATCAAAACCAATGTTTCAAAAAATAAAGCCAGTATTGTGTGATTGCTTCTTTACTATATGGAAAGATCAGAGAAGCTGAAATAAGTGCCTATTTGGTCCCAAAATGCAGTCAAGAAAAGTCTCAAGCCAACCAGGTATTCCAGAATACTTTGCCTTAGGTCAGCCTGCCCAGAGATTGGCATTGAAGTATGTCTGGGCTTTGATATTTTTTATGTAGCGCAAAATGCTCTCTTTGGGCACATTTATTGGGCTGCTTAAGAAATATTGTACCATCTGCATAGTGATGAAGTTAGGTATGTCTTAGACATGTTCTCCAGCCAGAATATTCCTTTTACAGACCTTTGGATCCCTTGGGTTGTTTTTAAATTTAATTTTTGATTTTTCCATCTGGGTGCACTCTCCACTCTCCATTTATTTTATTAAAATTTTCCAACTTGTTTGTTGCCTTATCCACTGAAAACCACACCTCCAAACCTATGTCCTTTTACACGATAACACACACACACACACACCAAATTTTATACACCTTAAATTTAAGAGTTTAATTTTACTTTCAGCTGTGATTTGCTATTGGTGGCCTGGCTGTACTTTATTTTAGTTATTTCCACCCATTCTTGGTTCAACTCAAGGCACTCAATTTCTAATTGACTCATAGTCTAGGTATTTAGTAGATTTGTATCTTTCCTTTTCATTTTGGTGACATTGCTTAGGTATGCCCTGCCATTCTTGACATAGCTGATAAAAGAAAGCCTTCAAAAGACATTTTTCTTTTTAATAACAGCAAGTGACAACAGTTGAATTAAAAAAAGAAAGAAAGGTAAAAAAATAAGTTAAAAAAATCAGCATGAACAAAGCAGGAATAAATTGCAAAGTTTCAGAAATAGCTTGGGTATTAATATTATAGACTAGGGGCCTGGTGCATACAAATTTGTGCACTTGGGGGGGTCCTGTGCCCTCTCGCAGTCTGGGACCCCTCAGGGGATGTCCACCTGCTGCCGTGCCTGGCCAGCCTGGGTGAGGGACTGATGGCTGTTTGCAGGCTGGCCAAGCCCCCCAGTGGGAACCCTCACCCTACTGGGGTTTCTGGTCAGCGTGGGTGAGGGGCTGAGGGCCTTTTTCAGGCTGGCCACATCCCCTTCAGGGAGAGGGGTTCTGCTGGGGTACCTGGCCAGCCTGGGTGGGTGGCTGATGGCTGTTTGCAGTGGGGCTGGCTGGAATTTATTTAACTTCTAAAGTTGAAACTTTGTTGCTTTAACTGGAGCCCAGGTGGGGATTCCTCTGACAACCCAGGCTCCCAGCGCTTCCTTGAGCCCAAGGCTGGAAGCAGGTCTCTGGGGTTTATTTATCTTCTGTAATTGAAACTTTGTTGCCTTGAGCTGGCCTAGGCAGACAGGAACCTTAGCTTCCTGCATCACCTGGGACCTGGGCAAGCCTCCTGCTTGTTCCAGCTCCATGGCTGACGGCCACCTACTTGGCTGGGTTAATTTGCATACAGTCACTCTGATTGGCTGGTGGGTGTGGCTTGGCTGGTGGGCGTGGCTTAGATGTAACAGAGTGAGGGTCAATTTACTCTTTTATTAGATCAGATTCCTCAAAAGTAGGTGAACTATTTTCTTTTTAGTTTTCTATAGTGTCCTTTAACTAGAAGATAAAGGATACTTTGCAGAGGTGAATAAAACACAATGCTCCATTATTATGGAGGGTTGACTCAAACTTTTAAATATTTTGAGTGGTAGGGAAAAAATAAGCACCAGATAATTTTATCAGTTTTAAATATGTTGTCTGAACCCCAGGCGACAGATCCAACTGGACCAAACTTGCTTTATCGCTTTCGGATACATAATGTGATTGGCAAATTATAGGCTTTGAGAATTCCTGTAGTAATGAATCCTATGTAATTCGGTATTTTCTACATTTATTAGTCTTTTCTCATGCAGTAAGAATTAATGTCTCATAGAATGTGTCCATAGAATACAGTTAAATTCTAAAAGCAGAGAGTGGGCATTTTGGGGGCACCATCTCTGCTGAGTGATCAGTAGGGAAGATAGAATTGGGAGAAGAAGTAGAGTCTGTGGCTTCCAGCTGGAACCTAGGGGTGAATGCACAAGAGTCTGCTCACAGAGAGTGCAAGACCTAGGGAAGTAGAATAGGGGAGGTGTTCCACGTGCCCCTGAGCAGGCATGCCTGAAGGCTCATCCTTCCGGAAGGTCGTGCTTTCCCAACTTGGTTGGATATTTGAATCATAGTTATGTCATCTTGCCTTAACAATAATTGACTGAATTTTATTTCAACATATATGGAGAAAAACAAACATTCCTGACTCATCAATTAAATAATTACTCAGCATATCCCTGGTAAGTATTTATAATCATATTTAAAGAACATGTTCAAATTATTTGTCATTGTTTTCAATTTAAGCCACAGCAATTAGGTTTCCTATTAGTTACACACACAGAGACACACAGATACACACCACTCTCACTCACATATCTGTTTTTCATTCTGTGTAATTAAGGATTACTGAGAAGCTGTTCTTCATAAGACAGCTGCCATGTAGATGTTCCAGAATTATATTAAATGCTCTACACATTAATGTGGACTTATAGGAGTCTGAAACTCTCACCCCAACCCCAAGCACTTTAACTCCGGATTCCTCTTTGATTTAGTTTCCAACTGAGTGATTAAGAGGCAATATGAAAACCACATGTACAATGCCCACTGATTTTTCTTTTCTTTTTTTCTTTTTATACATTAATACAATGGAGGAAAGCCAATGTAGAAGCACTGGGCCAACCAGTGGTTTACTTTGAAGCTTACTGGGGACACTAGGGAAGTTTGTCAGTACGTGAATCATTTTTGAAGAGTCAGATCAAAGAAAGAAATATAGAGTGTCAGAGCCTGGCATCTCCTGGGCTTGGATGTCCAAAATTCAGCGTCCAAAGCAATTTTCATTCCCTATCCATTTTGCATTTTGTGTCACTCTTCTCTTCCAAAAGTCCTCAAAATTGAAAGGCATGTGCTCTGTGTGACCAAAGTTGTAAACTCTCACATTTTAAAAATGGAATTGTTGAGTTGCCTCAAATTTAGATTTCATTTGGAGATTCACTGATCACTAGTTTAAATCACTAGTAGCAAAGTATTATATGTCCTTCACCCTTTCTAAGGATGTCCACTAATTTCACTTCACTTCCAATTATTGTTTTTCCTTAATCTTCCAGGGTCCCCATAAGAATAATTGTGTATAATTTTACCCTTCTTGGAGGCAGTGAAGGAAAGGTCAGAAAGACTTCTCTGGTGAGAGTGAGTATGAGAAATTGACTTGATGCACAAGTGGCCTAGACTTCCTACCTGCTAAGGTGTTATACTTTTCAGGGTGATACAAGGGCTTGTGGCAAGCCTGTAGTCTCCTGAATTTCCACATGGAAACATGGAGTGCTCCCAATGGCAGTACAATAGTCTCCCCTTGTTCACGGTTTCACTTATTTACAAACAAGTATTTTTATTGAATTTTATTGATGTTTAGAGACAGAAGAAGGAGAGGGAGAGAAAGAGAAGCATTGATGTTAAAGTGGAACATCAACTTGTGGCCTCCTGCACGGGATCGAGCCTACAACCTGGGCACAGCCTGACCTGGAATCAAACCAGCACCTTTTTGGTTGCATGGAACCAACTGAGCCACATTGGCCGGGGCCACCATTTCACTTTCTTCAGCTTTAGTTACCCAAAGTCAATCACAGTCCACAAATATTAAATGGACAATGCTAGAAATAAGTAATTTGTAAGTTTTAAATTGTGCATTTTTCTGAGTAGCATGATGAAATCTGACACTGTCTTGCTTTATCCTGTCACCCAGGTCATGAGTTATCCCTCTGTCCAGTGTCTCCGTGCTGTATATGCTAACCATCCTTACTCAGTTAGTGGCCTACTCCATTATCAGATCTACTGTCTCGGTATCATAGTGCTCGTGTTCAAGTAACCCTTATTTTACATAACAGTGGCCCGAAGCCCAAGTAGTGATGAGAAGCTGTAAAGTGCTTCCATTAAGTGAAAGAGTGAGTACAGTACAGTAAGATATTTTGAGATAGACCACATTCAGCTAACTTTGATTGCAGTATATTGTTATAATTATTCCATTTTTATTATTATTAATTGTAAATCTCTTAATTAGCCTACTTTATAAATTCAGCTTTATATAGCTACTAGAGGCCCGGTGCACAAAAATTTGTGCACTCGTCGGGGAGGGGTTGCCTCAGCCCAGCCTGTGTCCTCTCGCAATCTTGGAACCCTCTGGGGATGTCCACCTGCTGACTTAGGCCTGCTCCCTGGGGGATCGGGCCTAAGCTGGCAGTCAGACATCACTCTGGCATCCCCAGGAGCTCTCAGAGGATGTCCACTTGCCAGCAGGGAGCAGGCCTAAGCTGCAGTCGGGCATCCTTAGCACTGCTGAGGATGCAGGAGAGGCTCCCACCACCACCGCTGTACTGGCAGTCTGGCTGTGGCTGAGCAGAGCTCCCCCCTGTGAGAGTGCACTGACCACCAGGAGCAGTGCCTGCATTGAGTGTCTGCCCCCTGGTGGTCAGTACATGTCATAGTGACCAATCATTCCCAGTTGTTCTGCTATGAGGGTCAATTTGCATATTATCCTTTTATTATATAGGATAGAGACCTGGTGCATGGGTGGGGGCCAGCTGGTTTTCCCTGAAGAGTGTCTGGATCAGGGTGGGGGTCATGCTGGGGTTCCTGCCATCCTGGGTGAGGGGCTGAGGGCCATTTTCAGACTGGCCACACCCCCTTCAGAGTAGAGGTCTCTGCTGGGGTGCCTGGCCAGCTTGGGTGAGGGACTTATGGTCATTTTCAGGCTGGCCAAGCCCACAGCAGGGGCCCTTACCCCATGAGGGTGAAGACATCTGGGTGAGAGGCTGATGGATGTTTGCAGGCTGGCCACAACCCCCAGCCACCCAAGCTCCCAGCAAGGCTGGCTGGAAGCAGGTATCTGGGGTTTATTTATCTTTATAATTGAAACTTTGTTGCCTTGAGCAGAGCCACAGTCGGCCTAGGCAGGCAGCTTCCTCCATCGCCAGGGCAACAAAGCCTCTAGTTTGCTATAGCTCTGTGGCTGCCGGCCGCCATCTTGGCTGGGTTAATTTGCATACATTCACTCTGATTGGCTGGTGGGCATCACTTGGGATGTAGTAGAGTGATGTAATTAGCATATTACTCTTTTATTAGGTTAGATATTGGTATGTATGTGTGTGTATATATATCATCCAATAAAAGAGTAATATGCAAATTACACCCACAAGCCATGCCCACCAACCAATCAGGAACAATCAGGAATAATATGCAAATTAACTCAACTAAGATGGTGGCCACAGAGCTGGAGTTGCCCAGGGCACTGGAGGAAGCCAGGGCTCTGTGGGCCCTGAATTCTACTCAAGGCTACACAGTTTCAATTATAGAAGATAAACAAACCCCAGATACCTGCGGGATGGGACCTTGGGTTGCCAGGGGCAACCCAGGCTTTGAGTGGGGGACCAAGACAACAAAGTTTCAATTTTAGAAGTTAAATAAATCCCAGACACCTGCTTTCAGCCAGGCATCCCAGTAGGGAACCAAACCCTGAAGGGGCTGTGGGCAACCTGAAACGGCCCTCTGCCCCTCACTCAGGCTGGCCAGGCACCCCATTAGGGACCCGAACCCTGAAGGGACTGTGGGCAGCCTAAAACGGCCATCAGCCCCTCATCTAGGCTGGCCAGGCATGCCAGCAGGTGGACAACCCCCGAGGAGTCCTAGACTGCGAGAGGGCACAGGCCAGGCTGAGGGACCCCCCCTGCCCCCAAGTGCACAAATTTTTGTGCACCGCCTCTAGTATCTAATGTAATAAAAGAGTAATATGCAAGTTGACCCTCACTCTGAGACACCTAAGCCACGCTCACCAGCCAAGCCACGCCCACCAGCCCATCAGAGCAACTGTATGCAAATTAACCCAGCCAAGATGGTGGCCGGCAGCCATGGAGCTGGAACAAGCAGGAGGCTTGCCCTGGCGATGCAGGAAGCTAAGGTTCCTGTCTGCCTAGGCCAGCTGTGTCCTCTGCTCCAGGCAACAAAGCTTCAGTTACAGAAGATAAATAAACCCCAGAGACCTGCTTCCAGCCTTGGGCTCAAGGAAGTGCTGGGAGCCTGGGTTGCCAGGAGAAACCCCACCTGGGCTCCAGTTAAAGCAACAGAGTTTCAACTTTAGAAGTTAAATAAATTCCAGCCAGCCCCACTGCAAACAGCCATCAGCCACTCACCCAGGTTGGCCAGGTACCTGATCAGGGACCTCCTGAAGGGGATGTGGCCAGCCTGCAAACAGCCATAAGCCCCTCACTCAGGCTGGCCAGGCACGCCAGCAGGTGGACATCCCCCGAGGGGTCCCAGACTGCAAGAGGGCACAGGCTGGGCTGAGGGGCCCTTCACCCTGAGTGCACAAATATTTGTGCACCGTGCCTTAGTACGTATATAATACAGGAGGTCCCTGAATAATATCTT
Organism: Murina feae; assembly: GCA_004026665.1. NCBI lineage: Eukaryota > Metazoa > Chordata > Mammalia > Chiroptera > Vespertilionidae > Murina > Murina feae. The sequence continues at coordinate 8,665 of PVJC01037365.1, read as the reverse complement.
TTCATTCAACATTGTTTTGTTATAACTTTAAAGAAAGAGAAAAATCGATGCTGGGCTTGGGCCACTCTCTGTGTAGAATTTTCATGTTCTCCCCATGTCTGCATGGGTTGTCTCTGGGCACTCCAGTTCCTTCCACATCATAAAAGTGTGCATATGGGGTGAACTGGCATGGTGTGTGTGCGTGCGTGTGTGTGTGTGTGTGTGTGTGTGAAAGCACCCTGCTATGGAAGGGCATGCTGTCTAGAGTGGGTCGCAGTTGGTCCTCTGAGTTGTCTGGATAAGCTTTGGACACCTGAAACCCTGAAGTGAAATATGTAGGTTAGAAAATACGTATCTTACCCGATTTTGTTAATCTCCAGTATATGTATGGATCATATGTATTTCAGTGTTTAATATTAGAAGTGTTTTGGTGTCTTTATTTAGAAGTTTGGTGATTTTTTTATGACCAGAAATATGGCATAGGAAATTAACTATTGTTTGCATCAATTAGCTTGTAGTAAATTTGGTTTAATTGTATATTAATTTGCTTGAAGCCATAGTTTCTAAGAACCTATCAACAATGTCAAGTGAGGAAATACTGTATATATAGGGATTCAGGCATTCCTGGGGATCTTAGAACATATCCCCCATGGACAATGCGGACTACTGTATTTCATGAAAAGTGTGATTAATGTTTATACTCCAAACTCAGAACCTAGCAAGGAATCTGAGTGTGATAAGGCAAAGAAAAACATCTGTGCCATTTCATCTATGGTTTCTGCCTTTCTGACAGACCTCAAGTTTATGAAAGAGAAGAACAACCTTATTTTGCACTATCTTCCCCCTGGTGCTGCTCTTCAAAGATTCTGGGAGGACTTTCTAAGCCTCGTTTTTTAAAAAGGGTAGATAGTACATATGCTTCTGCCTTTGATTCTCATAATGATATTTCCCAAGATTTCCAAAAGGGAATATCTTGGAACAGTGTGTCAAATAGCTTCATGTTTTGTTTTGTTTTTTAGTGTTTTAACTGCTGAATGCAGCTGTGGTTGGTTCAGGAAGTATGTTTAGTATTTAATTAGAAACCAATGTGGTGATCCTTTCCAACATAATCGTCTAGGAGAAGATTTAGTACGAGAGACAATCATGTTTGCAGAGCTGGGGTGACTTTCAAAAAGGAAGCACTGAGCCAGATTTTGTTTCTATTTAAGTACCAGGGCAAAGCTCTGGCCTCACACAGATAAGTTGTGACAAGTCCATTTCTGGCTGTGTATTGGATCCCAGAGTATCACTTCCCCTTGTATTTCATGATCTGTCACTCCAAGGTTGGAATTACTCATTTTAGTACCATCTTAGATGTCAGTTCCCATAAGGGGCCATCTGAATTCCAGAAAATTCTTAATTTTCTTTTCCCTGGGAGTAAAACACAAAATCATTTGTTTGACCCCCCTTGAGTTGTCAGTTCATCAGTAGGCTAGGCTCTGTGCTTTGGCTCAGTTCCACAGACAGTTTTGCCCCTGAGCACAGAGTTGGATCCCTTTCTGCAGGGAGCACCGGGGAGGATCCAAGTCAGGGCATATGGGGAATGATTTCTCTTGCCATCTGCATTTTGCATAGGATCATGTAACAACCAGACCCACAGGCCCAGTCATTTACCCTGTCAGCTCTAAACAGAACAGATTTTAGAAAAAACGTGGTTAAGTCCAAACAAAGCAAACAGTGTATGTTTTCTCTTGTCTTTACATCTTTGTTTAATAGGCTTTAAAATAGTTCTGTCTTTTTTTTGTAAGTATAAAAAACCTCCTAAGATCTTTTCACTTTGAAAATTTCCATAGCTCACTGTGTGGCAACAGAGTCTCCTTATATGTTTATTCTTTTTTAATGACTAAAAAATAAACAGAAACTTTTTCCCTTGCCCAGTTTAAATTCCTTATTTTTTCAAACTTGTATTTTTATTGTTTTCACTGGGTTTCATTTAAATTAATTCTTAAAGGTTTGGAATAAAATTAACATGCATGTGTTAAATGCCATGTCTATGTACAAATCTATTTGACTGTTTTCACTAAATATATGAAACTACTTAGTAAATGGAATGCAAGTTTGGCACTCTCTTACACAGTTATTTGGGGGTATATATCTTGTTCAGTTATTTGGGTGAAACCTCTGCTTTTTTGCTAGGTATTTTGTTCCATAAATAAATGAACTAAATATAGAACTAAGAAAGAAATTCAATTAGAATACCTACAGGCTTTTTTTTTTTTTTTTTTTAATGACTAAGAAACATGATGTGAGAATTTGTTGCTGAACTCAGTTCTTCTCATTTGCATTTTGTTTTCTTCAGAATGCTTAACACATTGCGCTGGTATATATTCGACTGATTGATACTTCACTTGGTAGTGATAGATTCCTTTGAAATTCATTCTCATTGTGACAAAGCTGACTTCTAGTGGTGATTAACAGTGAAAGAATGAGCCATACATATCGTCTTTAGCTTCTACCTTCCTGTGTTCTAATGTATCAGCATATAGAAAAACCGCAGGAAACTAGAGTGAGTGGGGAAGATGAGTAGGTAGATTGTGCCTGCTGCTGCCTCTGGAGAGCAGCACACAGGTGGCCCTTTTGGCCAGGGTTTGTGAGGCTTCACTTGTCAGTGTGGATGATCACCTTCTCAGAAATCGCAGAACTACAGCATCTTTTCTTTAATTTGCTCTTCCTTGAGAAGTTCTAGAAGAGAATATAGCAGAGTATGCTAACATTGGAGTGGAAAAGAGGCCAGTGTTTCAGGAACGAACCTGTGTAGTCTGTTTCCTGTAACCTCAGGAGCTCCGCAGCCACATGCTTAATGATATTAAGGACTTTGTGAGTTACAAGAATTAAAGGCAGGTCTGGAATCAATGTGTATCCATCATTCTCTGGATTATAAGACCCTTGGGAAGGGATTTTGCTTTGTTGCCTCTGAATCCAGCAAGGTGCTTACTAAGGAAGTAATGACAGTACTGTTACTGTTGGCAGCGGACAAGTGTTGAGCGTTTGCTTTAAGCCCAGCAATATACCAAGCACTTTATATACTTTATCTTATTTAATCTTGATTATAATTCTACAATTATTATTAATATTTCCACATTATGGGTAAAGAAACCGAGGCTTCAAGGAAATATAACTTGCCCAAAGTCACACAGCTGGTGTATAGGTAGAATAGTGGTCCCAAAAAGGGACATCCAAGTCCTAATTTTTGGTGTTTGTAAATGTGACTTTATTTAGAAATAGTGTCTTTGCAGAAGTTAAGACTCTTGAGATGAGGTCAGCCTTAAATCCAGGGAAGGCCCTGTGAAGATGGAGGCAGTGATTAGAGTGATGTCTCTACAACAGTGATTCTCAACCTTGGCTGCACATTAGAATCACCTGGGAATCTTTTTAAAATCCTGATTTCTGGGCCTCACCTCATTCTCCGGAGATTCTGTTTCTTTGTTACTAATGTTGTGGCCCCATCCCATAACAAAGAAACAGAATTTCCGGAGGATGAGCCCCAAAATTCAGGATTTTGAAAAGATTCCCAGGTGATTCTAATATGCAGCCAAGGTTGAGAACCACTGATCTACAAGCTAAGGAATGACCAAGACTGCTTGCCATCACCAGAAGCTAGAAGAGAGGGCTGGAATGAATGCTCCCTCAAAGGCTCCAGAAAAAATGATCCATGCCAACACTTTGATTCCAGACTTCTGCCTCCAGAACTGTGAGAAAATCATGTATGTTGTTTGAACTCACCCTGTGTGTGGTCATTTAATACAGCAACCCTAGGGAACCAATATAACTAATAAACAATGGAGCCAACATTAAAAACCAGATACCAAAGCCCATGTTTTGAGCCCTGTTCTTTATACTGGAGTAGCCCTCATTCTGATGCGGCCAATGCTGTGTGCATAGTAAACATGGCTGGGCTTAGTTTATTTGAAAGAAGCAGATGGATGAATTTTGACTCTTTTCATTTCCTTGGAAAAATGGTACTGAAAGAATACATGTGGAGTAAGAATAATTGTATTTTTGGGTGATAACCATTTGGAACAACTATTCGCCTGATCGCATAAAATTTCCCTTTAGTTCAAATAGATAGCAGGCAGTTATGACCCCAGTGATTTCGTATTTTAGATTAACTGATTGGACATATGGTAACAATATCCTAGGGTGATAAGGGTATGAATTTAACGAATACAACTTACAGCCTCCAGTTGGCCACCGACACAGTCCTCATACAGAATGCTCCTCAGAGCATCTCTCTAGCAGCACTCCTTCTCCTCACTTATTTTCTTATTTTTTTCTTCCGTAGAGTTGATTACTTTAGTTTATGATTCTCATTTGAACTGAACCTGTAGCAAACACTGCAGAAATATGAAAGTGTGCAGTAAACGAGTAAACTCGTCATATTGCTTTTTATACCAAAGTTAAAACTCGTTTTGTTCCGCTAAGCGGTGGGGCGCAGGAAACTTGTAAACAAGGGCGCCAAACGGGTGACGGACTACACATTATCTATTATCTATTGTCAGCAGTACCCTATGCGTCTACCTGCCCATACAATAAATTTAGGACCAAACAAAAAACAATGGTGGGAAAATGCCCACTTATTAATAGTGGAGTGCGCATGGGGAGGAAAGAGGAAGGGTAGAATCTCAGAAGAGAGGACAAGTGGGAAAGAATTACCAGGAAAATGGCCGCAGAAAAAACACAGCATTTTGCTTTGGCACATTTGATAAAGTGGTTGACGAGAGCTATTTTTCTGTCGTGAATGATTACTCTGAATGTTAAAGGACTTAGAGCAGATACATGGTCTTCTCTTCTCAATTTACATTAGATTTGTTTTTGGTAAGAAGCATTCTTTTCCCATTCCCTTTGTCAACACCATCCAGTGGCTGCAAGCGCCAAGGAGAATGGTCACAACAACTCTAACCCATGAGGTGCTGCTGAGGCCTCGCTCGAATGAAGTCTCTAAAATCTTATTCTTCTAACACCAGAGGCTTTTTCAAAATTGCTTTAATGAAATGGGAGGACATTTGTATGACAACACCCACCCCGACAAACCAATTTTGTATCCTTTTTGAAACATTTATTCATCTTTGGAACTCCCTAAGTTGGCACTATTATCTCTATATTCAGATGAAGAGTTGTAGCAAGAATAATTTAAGCAACCTGTCCAAGATCACATGTTTCTCAGAGAACCCTGGACCCTACAGGTCATTCCATGCCCGTCTATGTCTGGTACCATTGCTGACAACCAGCTTTAGAAATGCTTCAAGGGTCGAATGCTACAGGAGACTAAAAGTACAGGGAAGGAAAATGAATTAAACATCCATTTTGTGCCAGGAGAATTATATGTGTCTGGTCATAGAAAAATGCCCTGGAGCTGCCATGGTTTAACTTCCCCCCACCCCTCATCTCCTTGGGGGAAGATAAACTAGAGAATTAAAAAACATATACTGTTGACATTGTTAAATTCTAAACCTTCCTCTGCTTACACCAGCAATGTTCCAACTACTAAATATGAGCAATTTAGGCATAGATTCATAAGACAGAGTGAATTCACTAATATACAGATATCCATTTTCCCAGCTGTTAAAGTGCAGATTTCCAGGAACTAAACGAAAATCAAAGATTGCCAGCAACTATTTCCAACAAACTGTGTCTTAGTACTTAAGAAGGATGTGGTGAAATAATTGTAGAAATTTTTTTTATCTTTGCAGTAAAATACCTCTTTAGAGACATAGATAAAATAAGTTTATTCATTTTAATTACCTGCATCTTTGTCTTCCCTATGTTAATAACATTTTCTTTGATTAAAAAGTTGAATCACAGCATGGAGTCAAACACTCCAATTAAAAATGGGCAAAAGACCTGCATAGACACTTCTCCAAAGAGGACATACAGATGGCCAATAGACATGAAAGGACCTCAATATCACTAATCATCAGAGAAATGCAAATTAAAACCACAATGAGATATCACCTCACACCTGTCAGAATGACTGTTATCAATAAATCTACAAACAACAAGTGTTGGTGAGGCTGTGGAGAAAGGAGAACCCTCATGCACTGCTGGTGGGAATGCAGATTAGTGCAGCCACTGTGGAAAGCAGTATGGAGTTACCTCAAAAATTAAAAATGGAACTGCTTTATGATCCAGTGAGTCCACTTCTGGGAATTTATCTGAAAAACCTGAAACACTAATTTGAAAACATATAGGTACCCCTATGTTTATTGCATCATTACTTACAATAGCTAAGATTTGGAAATAGCCCAAGTGTCCATCAGTAGATGAGTGAGTCAAAAAGCCATGATACATTTACAAAAAGAACATTTTACCCTTTTAGACAGCATGGATGGACCTGGGGAACATTTTGCTAAGTGAAATAAGCCAGTCAGAGAAAGACAAGTACCATATGATTTCACTTATATCTGGAATTTAATGAACAAACTGAGCTATCAAGTAAAATAGACACAGATTCATAGATAGAGAACAACCATACTCTGTGGGTGGGGTGTTGGAGGGGTGGAGGGATTGACCAAAAAAAATTTAAAAAAACCTCATAGATATTGACAAAAGTGTGGTAATTGTGGGGGAAATAATGGTGGGTGGAAGAGGGTATAGAGGGGATGAATGGTAATGGGGAAAAGGGAAGGGAGGCAGTAGGAAGGAAAGCAGGTCAAGTTGCTTAGATTGTGAACCTTACGGTTTGCATTCTCTGTACCCCAAACACCTTTCAGAGTGATGCAACTCTTCTCAGGATCCCTGTTTACTTAAAGAATCCTCTTCTCTCCACTATCACACCAGGCACTGCAGACCTAGTGTTACCTGGTTATGTGCCTTGTCCTCTTCAGAAGACAGCTATACTGGCAGGTAGCAAAAGCCTCTTGTACCTTTTCCATGGTTCTTTGCTTAGGGTCACAACTTATAAGTATTTGAGTAACTCTAAACAGTGCATGGCAACAGGGTTTCTTCCCAGATAGTCTCAAGAAGACTCATTCTTCGTCATTATCCTAGAAAACTGGAGTGTGTAAGCAGGATTGGAAAAGACAGTTTTGATTTTCTACCTGGAAAAAGTCCCCAAATCACCTTACTTCTACCAAATTAGCATCTGGTCATTTTTACCTGGAGGACAAAATTATTGAAGGTTAAAAATTGAGTTAAAACTGTGTAACATTCTAAAAACAATTTTAAGAAAAATATTGCTTTTTATCTCTAAGGAAGGTACATCTCAGATTTGGTGTTTGGCCCTGATATCTTCTAGACTCACTCTTTACCCTTAGAATCATTGCAGAACCAGCAACCACACAAATAAGAATAACACCTCTCACGAACCAATTCCATGGAAAATGGTTTTTAGTCTTCACTTTTAGGGCTCCCAGTGAATTAGCTGTTTGAGAAAATTTCTGGGAAAAGTAAGGATCTTGGGGACATGAGTAAGGGGGAGATGGTGGCAGGTTGGTCTCTGCTCCTTTTTGCACTCTAAGTTTTGCATAGCCCTACATTTTTGATGTTCAACCTAACTCAAGTATTGTTTGTGGTGTTTATCCTATGGGTACTGTTTCTTTTAGACTTGGAGTCTGCTTTTGTGAAGAGTTGATTTTGAAGCAGGAGTTGGTTTGATACTTATAGGAAGAGTTCATTATGGGTGGATTGGGAGGTGCAGGGTGTAGGACACTTTTCTCTGTCATAGTCAGGGGACTAGAATGAAACCAACACCCTAAATAGATATCCTTCTGGGTTAGAGTCTTGCCTTTGGCTTTCTGAGATGTATAGTGGAATCTCTGTTTGATTTCCAGAGCTATGGGGAATTCTCAGACCTTTATATTTGGATCTCTGCAGCACCCCTCCCCCCTTACAGCATGAAAACAAGTAAGTTCAGGAGACATGAACAAAGTGTTTCCCTAGAAAATTCTGGATGTGAAATCAAAAGAGAAGTGTTGGACTAGAGGTGTTTTTTTTAAATTATTTTTTAAAAATCTTGGACTTAGATATTAGAGCCAAAATAATTTGACTTAAATCAAGTCTTACTTCAATCTGTCCTGTTCCATCTGGGACACTCAGAAACATTTAGGGATTTCTGTTGGAGAAAAGGAAGCATAGATATGAAATTAACTAGCTATAAGAAATGGAAGGGTAGACAGGTACAAAATAGAGGGACAAGTAATACATTTCAGTGAGTGCAGAGAAGCAAACACAATTTAGTCTAATTGTGGGGAATAAGGGAGATGTCTAGAGAGGAGGTGGCATTTAAGTAAGACAAAATATTTTAATACATTGAGAACTAAAGGAGGGAGAACATTTCAAACTGAGGGAATAGCATAAAAACCAGCACAGAAGCATGAACGAATTTCCTGGTTTGAAATGCTCATTTCCCAGAGACATTACTACAAGTAGCATAACTCCAAGGGTGCCCTCATCATACTTACATAACAGCAAAATATGCTGGGTGTGCATCAGATCAGCTTCAGAAATGCAAAACCAGGTGTAGATCACTGTCTCAGGACGATGCTGTGAATTCCTCAGACATTACGAAACATAGGCATTGACTGGAAATGAACAGATCCCCGGGAGGGGAACAAAGCTGCTATCATTCCTTGTGCTGTCATATAAATAGACTTTTCAGATTACTTGGAATCTTAGAATATTCTTTTCCTTTTTTTCTAAGTATAATTCA
>PVJC01037364.1:0-17266 GCA_004026665.1 Murina feae | reverse complement strand
TCTCTTTATATGGTTTATTTTACATTCAAGAAGTAAAAAGAGGGAAGACAGTATATACTTACTATTGTTCATTAAAAGCTAAGAACTGCATTTATTTCCCAATTTATAATATTTATTTACTTAGCATATGAATTAATATTTAGTGTTGAATATAAGTTAATATAAGACCTATTAATATTATACATCTGTTTATAAACATAATTCTATAATGGGTGGTATTAAAAATAAATATTTAAAGTTCATACCATATTAATTTCAATGCATCTGACCCTGGATTTTCTACTCTGAACCAGCTACATAACTTGTCATATCCCATGCAAATAAAAATATGAGGACCCTTGTTAAAAATCACCAGGAAAGCCCTAACTGGTTTGGCTCAATGGATAGAGCATCAGCCTGTGGACTAAAGGGTCCCAGGTTCAATTCCAGTCATGGTTATGTATACCTTGGTTGCGGGCACATCCCCAGTAGGTGGTGTGCAGGATGCAGCTGATCGATATTTCTCATCAATGTTTCTAACTCTCTATCCCTCTCCCTTCCTCTCTGTAAGAAATCAATAAAATATCTTTTTTTAAAAAAATCATCAGGAAGAGTGAATTTTAGAGACAAGTATTAAAATAAAAGCAAAATTTAGAGCATGTCTGTGTAGTGCTATATGGCCCACGTCTCTTTCACACCAATTTTTCTTTTTAATCTGCACAACATTACATACTGTTGAGAAAACTGTGATTTGGATGATTCAATAATATTCCTGAAGTCACAAAATATGAAGGCAGCAGAAGTCAGACTTCAAATCAGGTCTCCTGGCTACAAGCCCATACTTCCATCAACTCCATGATTCCATTTCACTCCCAGAATAGCATCTGATTCCACAGCATCAGCTCTTCACCACCTTCTATGGGAAGAACACAGTGGCCCACTATTACTAAAGGACAAGATCAATATCTGAGGAGACAGATGTTGGGCAGGCTAGAGTCTGAAGATGAAAAGCTGGCCAGAGCTGCCCTGATAGTCGACTGAGGAGAGAGAACTGTAGTGAGGGCCCTACACTTCATCTCATAGCTGGGTTGGTTTTGGTGAGTTCTTATAAAAGCCAAGTGGATCTGTCAGAGAAAGCCAGGAAAAATTGTGTCCATGTGGACTTCATGGCAGGAGTGAATTGGCTCCAGCAGATAGAAGCTGGAGATGTTAGGTAAAGAAGCTGAGGAAGAAAGGGAGGCCACAGGCCATCACCTACAGACCCTATCACATTTGCTTTGGGGTTTTATTACTGGAAAAGCTACAGTGAGATCTCCAAGGAGTCCAAGCAATGCCCATGAAAGAAACATTCAGTAGTTGGCATTTGTGTACCTGTAATGTCTAATTAATGCTGCCTGGTCAAGTGAGATATTTGGTGACCATTAGCATTCTACTGTCCCCTATTTCAACTCTGGAGATGATAGATATGAGTACAAGAAATGGAGGAATAAAAGGATAAAATCATGTAAAAGCCAACCACAGCCCTATTCCCAACCAAAAGTAGGCATGCCTACATGAAATGTGAGTTATCTCAGGATGAGATAGGAGTAAGAGGGAAGCTTTAAGTTGAATAAAAAAGTTGAAGTTTTAAACTCAACAAGAAGTTGAAGTTTTGCTTTGGAAAAAAGAGCTGGTCCAGCTTGGAGAAGGTCAGGGAGATGTGACAGAGATACATGAAAAGGCAGGAAGAAAACCAAGCTGATCCCTTCTCTCCTTTCACCAAGTCCAGATCTTTCAATAATCTGTAAAACATACCTTTCTATTACCTACATATTAAAAATTTAAATTAAAAAAAACATGTTATGGTTATTTTAAGGATTTGAGATTATTATGAAAATTATTTATCATAGAACCTGGCAAACACAGTGCACAATAAACCAGAACTGTTATTAGTATTACAACCCTGTAGGTATTACTATAGCATGAGTTCTATGGAGGACACAATGTGTTGCCTAGCTACCCAGGGCCCAAGTCAGAAGTTCACACAAACTGGCTTGGCTTTGTGGTTCATGCTGATTTCAGAACCTCTGTTTTTGCTGCTACAGGTCTAGTTGGGGGAGATTGCCATTTTGGGTCCTAGGATGAGAGGAAAGGGAACTACCTTTAAATCCTACACTTCCATGGCAGGTTATACATGGTCTGGAAAGGTTACAGGGTCGTCTATGTTGGAAGCAAAATGAGGTGTACATTAGTGTTCTTCATCCAAAGTTATAATCAAGGGGGAGGGAACCTAAGAGGGAACAGTGTGAACAGCTTCTGGAAACCCCACTAGCAAAAAGGGAACCCTAAAACACTAGGGCAGAAAACACCACTCAAATTGGGTCTGACAAGCAAGTCTCCATCATAAAAGAGATAAGAGACTCATGTTCAGGACATCTGCATGAGGTTTCACAGGGTTCTCTCTTTGGAAGGAAACATGGCTCTATTAATATTAAAGCTCTTTGAAAACAGAGAGCACCATTTCTCCAGAATTGGCAATGAATCATTATCATAGCTGTTGTATTAGAAAAAGCCACTGTTGGGGATGATAAAGTTTCTAGTCAGCCAGTGTATCAGAGAAGTTGTGGCATTCTTTGACCAAGTAATTGCACGACTGTGTAAAAATCTGAAAATTTAAAAAGGTCCAAGTTTAAAGGTGGTCATCACCATCTTTTTATTATCGTGAACTATTTGCTAGCGACCCAAGCCCAGCAATATGAAAAGGGTTAATGAAACGATGGCAAAGCGACTGTAGGAAGCTACTTTGCAGCTCACACTTCAGAACTTACACATTTACCCAAGGCATCACAGCCAGGTACCCAGGAAATAGCAAGGACACTGGCAGGTGCAAGCGCCAAGGGCCAAGAGCTTCCTTGGTTAGGATATTTGGGGATTCCTTATGGGACTGGGATGACCAGGGGGAAAAGTTCTGAGGGATGGAAATCTAGCCAATAACAAAATGCACCATGATCTTCTAGGACAGCAGATAGGAGGTACACTTTCTTGTACAATTTCCTCCTTGGAAGGCATTAATTTTTTTTTAAAAAAGATGTAAAATAGAAAAGAAATTTCCATCTAAAAATGAAACCAGGATGTAATAGTAGTCACTTCTTATTGCACCTTCTAGATATAAAAATAGACTAAATAAAATACAGGTAAACATTTATTCAATACATTTTGCTAAGATCTGAGATACAGTGATAAACAGGGCAGATGTGACCTTTGCTTTCATTGGGTTTATTTTAAAGTGCTAAGTTCATAAACTAATTAGCCGTAACTGATATCATAATAGTAGCAAATGTCATGGGAAATAAGTGCAGGGAGAGGACACTATTCTAAATAAGCAAGTCCAGGAAATACTGTCAGAGGAAGTGACATTTGGGCAGGAACTGAAGCATGAGGATGTAAAAGATGTTTTTGTAATTTATGTCTGGTTATTTGTGTGATCCTCCGAATTTTAGAGAGAAAAGATGAGAACTGCAAATAAAAACCAAAAAGTAATTATGTGAGGTGATGGATGTGCTCATCTGATTGTGATAATAATTTCACAGTGTATGTATGTCATCACTGTGTATACCACTATGAATACATACAATTTTATTTGTCAATTATACCTCAGTAAAGCTAAAAAAAATAAAATTCTAATTAAAAAATGATATGACACATCAACCAGAAAATGTTGAAATAACAAATTTTCAATACAGCCATATTTATAACTAAAATACTATGCAAACTAAAATAAACCAGATTTTATCTTCATAATGTTTAATCAAATAATTGTGCAATGAAATATGCAAAATGGTAGCAATATGGCAAATTAATAACAAATAAGCACACCTACAAAGTGGCATGGAAGGACACACTCAATCTTGAAAGTGAGTAACAAATGGAAATTTTAATCCACAATATAATGTATGATAGGATCTTAAATAAGAAAATATCTGTATTAGTTCTGGACACTGGGTAAAACACATACACAGAACACTTTGTGTATCACTAAAGTGAAGAATGGGAGAAAGATGGCACTTAAAATAATAGTAATAGGGAACCAAGAAATGGGGCAATTAATGAAGTAAACTTATGTGTGATACAGAGTCAAGGGGTTTTTTTTCAGGTGGAAAAGACTGAGGAATGCTCTGACTGCACCGGAAAAGGCTCACCAGAGATGCTAAGATTAATGATGTGGTGGGAAGTGTGATTAGACAGAGGCTGTTGGAATGCAAGAGGAAAGAACACTAATATAATCGTGAAGTCATGGAAAGGTAGAGGGATGCTTTCTCAATTGAAAATAAAAAGGAGGAAGATCCTGATTGGGGTTTGATTCCCAGTCGGGAGGGGGGGGGTGCCTGCAGGAGACAACCAATGGATATTTCTCTCTTCTCACCCTTTCCCTTTAAAATCAATAAAAATAAAATAAATGTAAAAGGACAAGATGGTACCAAAGCATAACATAGGTTTGATGGTGTGAAGAATGTTAAAGTCTTCCCCTGTCTGGTGGCTCTTCATCCTGGTAGATTTTTCCTGGAGTCAGCTAGAGTCATGTCTTCTAATAACCAGGGGAGGCCAGAAGCCACCCAGTCCTGCTGTCCTTGTTACTAAAGCTCAGTTTCAGTAGAGAAATGCATCTGCCGAGAAGCTGGACTGATGTAAAATGCACTGCAGCAGCTGGAGAAGAAAGCTCACAAAAGGCTAGCGCTGACCTCCAGCCACATCCCACCCCAAAGGCCATATTCCTGCACGCAGGTGCCTTTTTCTGATTGTGTTCTAACAATTCCCTCTCCAAATCTGTTCCTCTGGCAAAGATTTATCCACAGGGAGGGGAAAACACCTGCACCAACCCCCGATGCCATGAAAGAGAAACTTCATTTCCCCTGTGTCAGAAACTTATCTCAAAAAGCAAGTTGAATGGAACACAAAAGAAGCTTATAAAGGGAGGCATGTGCTTAGTCTTGACTGTATGATCTTAGACACATACACCTGAGAGATGAGTATTTGTTAAGAGGACCCCCATGCCAAACAGATAAGCAATTTACAACTTTTGGTTGGACATATAAAGGGAGGTCATCAGCTGAGAATCATGAAGGGATGGTTTGAGGAGAGAATGAGCTTTGGGATAATCATCTTAGACCATGATCAAAACAAATGTTAGAGACACACGGATGGATTCCCAGGCAACCAATTCTCCTTTTAACGTAGTGCTTAGGTATGGAAAACAAAAGTTATTAGCTCACTTGTGTGATTTCCTCCAAGAATATGGATTATAATTTCCATCTGACATGAGTAAAGAAGAGGAAGATAAAAACAGTATTTTTAAGAAAGTAACAACAATGATGAATCAAGTGTTTAATGACTGAACAGTTGAAATTAAGGGATGTTTTAACAATGAGAAAATGATGGGATCACTGGTTTGAAATCCTTGGTATGTTTCCTGTTTTTCTTTTATTTTTTAATTTTTCAAGAAGTGAAGGGAGAAATGGAAGTTCTTAAACAAAGTAAGACCAATAGGTAACTATGGATGAAAATTAGTATGCTTCCTATTGTGTAACTTCCGAGGTTATCTAGTGTTAGGTGGTCATAAATTCTAGAGTGTAGCCTCTGACTGAGTTGCAAATAAGATTTCTGAAGTTGAAAAGATAAAGAACCAAAGACTGTTGGATGCCTTATTCATGTAGATGTTGAAATCCTTGATAACCAGGTATTGAGATGGAGAGAAATACTACAGTCTTAGAGGCAAAAACACATGAAGAAAAGACAAAACTACTCATAGAAGAGCTTGACTAGGAGGGAAGATGAGGTCCTTGTTAAATGACAGGAGCTTCAAAAGAGCAGGAGGTCTGTCCACCCTGTCCACACTCCCAAGCAGAAGGAAGAGTGTGAATGATCTGAAAGTGGCAATTAAGAACATGCGAACACATAACCAAACTCCTGGCCCTAGGACAAGAGGGGGAAAACAAACCAAAAACCATAATCAGCTTAATTTTAAAAGAACAGAACGAAAAGTAGTATCCTCATAGAATACCCTTAATTTACTTCAGTCGAAGTAGCAAAGGGAATATTCAGAAAGAGATTCAGAGTATAAGAACATTGACAGATAAGAGTCCAGAAGTTTCAAAGTGGCCAATGGGAGATTTGAAGAGGGAAGAGAGGAGTAGGAAATTGTGTCAGATGAGGGGATGTGTTCAATCAGAGGAGGACAGCAAGAGGTATCATTGCCCACCTAGGAGACAAGGACTTCAACATAATCCCAATCGAACTCCCAGGAAGTTATTTTGTGTATCCTGACCAACTGATTCTGATGTTTATAGGGAAAGGCAAAAAGCACAGAATAGCAAACACAATACTGAAGAGGAAGAACAGTCAGAGGACTGGCACTATCCAACTTCAAGCCTTGTTATGAAGCTACAGGAATCAAGAGAATGTGTTAAAATAATAGATAAATATATCAACGGAACAGAATAGAGAGCGAGAAATGGGTATGCATTAACACAATCAACTGATCTTTGAGAAAGGCACAAAGGCAATATAACAGAACAAAGGTGATCTTTTCAATAAATGGTGCAGGAACAAACTGATATCAAAAAAACCCCTAGATGTAGACTTTACACTCTTCATTCATAAAAATTAATTCAAAAAGTATCCCAGAGCTAAACATAAAATGAAAATCTATAAAAAAATTTAGGAGGTAACATAGACTAAAACCTAGATGACCTTGGATATAGAGACAACTTCTTAGTTACAACACAAAAGGCATAATCCATTTTAAAAATTGATAAATTATTTTTATTTGAATTCAAATCATGTGCTATGGAAAAAGACACTGTCAAAAGAATGAGAAGACAAGCAACAAAGATTGGGAGAAAATGCCTGCAAATGACACATCTGATAAAGAATTGTTATATAAAATATACAAAGAATTCTTAAAATTCAACAATAAGAAAATAAACAGTCCAATTCAAACATGGGCCATGATCTTAACAGACACCATACCAAAGAGAATATACATATAAGCATATGATAAAAGCTCATCAAGTCATCAGGGAGATGCAAATTAAAACAAAATACCACTACACACCTATTGGAATGGCCAAAATCTGGAACACTAAATGCTATACTTTCCAGTTAATTTGCTATGAACCTAAAACTGCTCTAAAAAAAAAAAAAAAGAAAGCCTATTAAAAAAATCTTCCTCATCAGATAACTCAATCATGTCATCATGTGTGAGTTAATCACACAACTGTATGGTTAGAAAAGTAAAAATCTTGTTTACCTTTGATTCAAAATAGTCATTCGATCAGACCAGTATGTACCAAACCCCTAAATCCAAAGCATCTTTATTGAGAAAAACCTTCTTTTATTTCACGTCCATTCTCAGCTAGTTCTCTTGAGAAGGCTAAAAAGGGCTAATTCAAATGGAACCCTGATATTTTGGGGGGCTAGCAATCGAAATTCATGCCAGCAAGCTCAGTGTGCATTCTTAATGACCTACAATTTGGTCACTGCCTCCTTCCCAGAAACTGATCTTTCAGAACCTGTTATAGAGGCCATAAGCGCTGGCCTGGTGGGGGGGGGGGGGGGGGGGGGGGGGGGGGGGGGGGGGGGGGGGGGGGGGGGGGGGGGGGGGGGGATGGTGGTGGTGGTTATGCTGGTACCAGTACCATCAGATGTGGCCTGACACCTGGGGTCCTTCCTGCAGGACCTCGAAGAGGGCAGGGGGCATATCTGCAAGCCATTGACCCCAGAAGGTTATAAAAAGCGAAGCTCCTGCGTGTTATTTCACCCCGATTTAGAAATTATTTCCCCCGAATCCACTGGTGTAATTAAAAACAGTGTTTCTCCACTTCTTCAAAACATTGCTTGGTTTTTCTGGGTCTTCTGCAACATTCTCGTTTTTTTGTGTGTTTTTTTCTTTTTTCATTTCTTTTTTTTTTTTAAGACTGGCAAGCAAACTCTACTACTTTAAAGTTATACTTTATAGGTTTGAAGCAATACAGTCCTTGCCAACCAACTGAGCATTTACTCTAAAACTGGTCGAAAAGCCATTTTTGCTAAATGTGAACATTTTTCTCTATTCACAAGTTCAAATATTTAATAAAACAACTCACAGTTGCATTAGTCAGATGGAAATTTAAAAATAGAGCATTCCCTGATGTCAGGTGACATTAAAGAGTCTTACGTAATTTTAAAAGTATAAATAAAGTACCACAATTACAAAGAGAATGAAAGGAAAATCAGTCTTAATTACAGTGAAAGGGATTTTTGTTGGTAATTTGTTTGTATAATAAACACCTTACTCCTTAGCAAGTTATGCTCGGGACACCCAAATGAAGGTCATGTCAATGTCACTGGAAATGAGTTCGCTCTTGTTTTCCTTTTCCCTCTTCCTAATGGAAGTAACTCACATGCTCATGTCTTCAAAATGAACACCTATCACCCCACATCTCCCACTGCTGCTCTGCAGGGAACCTCTGCATATGCAGCCTCTCTTTCCTCTGCATGAAGTATTTGTCCACATACAGGCAATGTGCAATTTTCAAAGTCTGGATGGAGTGTAAGAAGTACGCTGCAAATAAGACAGACCTTTGAAAACAGAAACATAAGAGAAGAATTCAAATGAAGTTGTGATTCTTGTATTTTTTTCTTACTAATCACTAAAAACTCAATTCTTTAGTAACAGGTAGTCCAATAAATATTAATCTCTTCAATTGTCCAAGGACCCCAGTGCTTGACCCAAAGAGCTAAATGCTGGCATGGAACAGCCAGGACTCCAGCTAGTCTGCTGCTGTCATGGATCCCATAGTGCCCCTTTATGAAGGTAGGAGCCTTATTAAACCTCTGTTTGGACATTGAAAAGATATTCTCCACCCAGCTCACACTTAATAATGCTCACACTTAATAAAGATGATTTGTCATTCTAAGACATATCCCTAAGAGTTTCGGGGCAATTTTCTGCTCTGACTCATACTAAGAAGTATAGTACTTCTCTTGCTAAAAAAGGAGAACCAACCGTTGATCACGCTCAAGGCAAGTCTTCGGTAAAGCACCTGGTTACACTAAGAATAGAACCTTTTGTGTTTCCTGCCTTCTGAAAAGATAGTAATTTATCAAAATGTTACTCTCTACTACCGGTTTTATGCTCTATTCTCACTACTTCTTTGATCAATCTCTATATCCCTACACAACAGAGGGAAACACTGATAGTAACTGATGCATTATTTAGTGCCAGCTTTTGACCTACATGATCTCCCTTTATTTTCCTAGACAACACTGAGGGATACTTTTGAGGAGAAAAGGTGACTCATCAAGCTTGAGTGACCTGCTCTAAAACTATGGGTTGTAGCCTGGCCAGCATGGCTCAGTGGTTGAGTGTCCACCTATGAACCAAGAGGTCATGGTTTGATTACCAGTCAGGGCACAGGCCTAGGTTTAATCCCCAGTACATGACATGCAGGAGCCAGGCAATCAATGACTCTCATCATTGATATTTGTCTCTCTCTCTCCCTCTCTGATATCAATAAAAATATATTTTTTAAAAAAAACAAAATTATGTTTCTAAGCAGGATTTGAACCCAGGTCTAATGTCTCTGAGGCCCATATCCTCCCTATCACCCCAAATTATATAAATAGCCCCATTTCAGAGGTAATGAAAATGTACCTCAAAGATATTAAATAACATGCTATATAAGGTCTCCCAATGGGTAAAAAATCAGAGTTCAAAGTCAGACTCTCCAAAAGCTGGGCCTCTTTTTCATAGTGGTTCTCTCCTTTGAAAAAATAAAAACAAAATCACACCACAGCAGTGGCTGTGTCTGGCTCTGTGGCGGTTCCCTTCATCTGCCCATCAGTGCCCATCAGCGCCAGAAGGGAGAGAGGCAGACCCAGTGAGGGCGGTAAGTCATTTGGAAGAAACCCTGATGGAGCCTATTAGCCATAAACACAGGATGTCTGGGAGCACCTTTCAGAAATTCTCTTTCAGGGACCTTTTCAACACAATTATGACCTTGTCTCTGTTGTCAAAGGGCTGTCAGCAAGCTCTCAAGGAGCTCACCTGCCCGCTAAATGCCCTCACAGGCCAATAGAAACTCCCTCGGCCAGGAGCAGAAGTTGCAGGTTCTCCCTGATGGTCACAAGGTCCAGGACAGCCTTGCACAGGCCAGCCAGGGGCCACCCACTGCTCCCCTGACCTTTGCAAGAATGGGTCTGAGCAGCAGGGGACAGAGAATTTAAAAAGGCAACCCCTGAGGTCCTTTCCTCCAAGGCCCCTGAGAATACTTAACATTTTCACTTTCAGGAGCAAAAGCGAAACAGGAAACAGCAAACAGAATCCTCCACTGGGGGACAGAGTCTCCAAAGCTGGAAGCAGAGCTGCTGGTCATCAATCCCAAGCATAAGCAGCTCCCATAGAAGTGCCCTTTATGTGCAGCAGGCTCTAAGCCCCACGAAATGTTCTTTACAAGTTTAACAGACTGAGTAGGTCCCTGGGGCAGGCTTAGCCAGCTCTTTCTTTTAAGAAAATAAAACAAAACATGTGCATTTATAATGCAGCTCTGCATCTAGCCCTGATCTCAAGAACAGTTTTGAAATGTCTCTGAGACAATGGCTGAGAGAACAATGTTTCAAAATAAAACCCTTGTCATTTCCTTGTGTTTTTAATTGTATTCTTCCCTATCATGTCCCCATAGAAATGGGCACTCAGACCATCTAATCATATTCTTCAGATGAGAGAGGGCAGAGATCCTTAGTCTGAAGGCCTCCCGGGTATGGGATTTTTTTTTTTTCAAAAGAAGGCTATGCTGAGTTTTTTCGAATACTATTACTATACTTCTAGGTTGGTCAACTAATAGCAACTACACTGGGCTCACTGAAGTAAAGTGAAAACTAGTTTCCAAATTAAATACCCCAAATCATGATTTCCTTACTTGGTCAAAGCCCTTTTTATGTCAAATCAAGGGATCCTCTCTCAAAATCAAGGGGATATTCTTGCTGCCTGTCCCAATAACTCTGCAAATGTTCGGAAAATTATTCTCTTGAAAGAGAGACAGAGAGATGAGAGAGAGATGAGAGAGAGAGAGAGAAAGAGAGAGAAAGAGAGGGAGAGAAGGTCATCACTACTGATCTGTACCATATATAAATTACATGTTTAGCTAAAAACATATATTCATAAATACATATTTTTGTTTCATATCCATTCCACAAAAGGCTTGAAGCCAAGACAATGATGAAGTTCCTTCAGTGTTTGAAATCTACCTTAAGTCCTGTGACCCTCAAAAGCATATCCACCCTCATTCTCCTGAAGAAACCAGTACTTAAGAGATGTAACTGCTATCATGTGACACACAGGTAGCTTTGAGTCAGGAAAAAAATATTTCAGTGTTCTAATAAGTACGACCCATGGACCATCCACATCAGAACACTCTCCGGTGCTTATGAGTCCAGATCCTGGACCTCTTTACTCAATACCTGAACCAGCACTCTTTCCTATTCCATCATTTCATCTGTAAAGGAAGCCTCAGTGGTCCTAGAGACATAAAGACTAAATGAGATCATTTCTACAGGCTCCTTGTATAGTACTGGGCACTAAGAAGAACCCCATCAAGTGTTCGTTGAATCTGCTGAGTATCTCATTCGCAGCCACATTCTAACATGTAGGTATGGACCACTCCCTTTAGCAAGGTGCTTGCTTATGATCTGTTTCCCATAGGCTACCGAGAACTGATTTTCATGCTCCCCCTTTCTTCTCACCTACTTTTTTCTCCTGCTGGACTTCTTTAAAAAGACTTCACCCCTGACACAGAGCAGCCACAGCACATAGGGGTTCAGGAGACACTTTGGAGCTCAGGGAAGTGTTTTCTTTTTTTTATCATAAAATAAGTTCATGTAATGCAGCCTGGATTATATTCATCTTTATACCATTACAATCATGTGTGTGTGTGTGTGTGTGTGTGTGTGTGTGTGTGTGTGTGTGTGTGTGTGTGTAATGCACATGGAAAAACATATATACATTTCTAACCCATTATTAATTCCAATGGTTTAAATCTGCAAAGAAAGAAACATCAATTGAGCTACCAGTGAGTATACATTCTGGGGACAGCCTGTGTGTTGACTGACTGACTGCTTGAAGGGAAATGTCTGGGGCCCACAAAGTTTACACTGAAGCCCAGCCACTGCTCCCCCCACTCCTTTCCTGGTTATCTGCTACTCATCACTCACTATTCAGTTGAGGAGTGAACTTCTACAATTAGTAAGATTTATTTGAAAAAGAAGAGAGAAAGCAAGAGAACCTTAAAAACTAGTGACCTGAGCTACAAGAGGGAGACTGGGTTCAAGTCAGTACCACAGGGAGAGAATGAGCTCTGTCCTGGGAAGGATATGAGGAGAAAACAGATAGAAAATGAGCAAAGTTGCAGATCCCGACAGGAGTCAAACCCAAATTACTTTACAAACATAATGAGGGATGAGAGAAATCTATAGAATCTCATTTCTTCCCCCTGGTTTGAGAGCACACTTATTTGCTAATCAATTCTAATAATTGATTAGCTAATCAGAGGCTGCCTTTGCAGCTGCAGGCAACAGTAGGTCCCGTATCACTAGGCAACCGCTGCCTTCCAGGGGAAGGAGCCAGCAAGGAGAATGTGGTGACGGGCGCATCCTTTCATCAGGAGAGTCAACAGAAGAAAAAAACACTCCTTATTTTGTTATGAAAATGCTTCTGACATTTCAAGAACTCCTCCAGGAGAACACTGTCCTGGAGGTACAAAGATAGCATTAGTCTTCATTACAAGTTCAGGACAGGTTAGTTGCTTCTGCAAATTTCATCTTGTCATTTTGTTTTTTATTGAAAAAGAACAAAACACAAACATATACACACACACACACACACACATATGTAGGGTCCCTAGGCCTGGCGGGGCAATCAGGGCTGATCAGAGCCTTCTGGCTGCTGGCCGGGGCCTTCCTTTGCGCCACACAGCCCCCTGGTGGTCAGTCCACATCATAGTGAGCAATAGAACTCCTGGTCTCCCGGTTGAACTCCCCAAGGGACACTTTGTATGTTAGCCATATATATGGTACATACATATGTACATATCTATATACATAAAAGCCTAAGCGACCAAACAACCAGTTGACTGGTCGCTATGATGCACACTGACCACCAGACAGCAAATGTCCAGTGCTGGAGCTGCCCCCCTGGTGGTCAGTGCACTCCTACAACCAACCTCCTGTGGCCCTTGCCCCCCCCCCCCCCCCCCCCCCCCCCCCCCCCCCCCCCCCCCCCCCCCGTCTGCCCTCGGCCAGCCAACTTCCCACAGCTCCAATAGAGGGACCCCACCCATGCACAAATTGTACACCAGGCCTCTAGTATATAATATTATGTAAAATAACATAATATATAAATAATAATGTCTAATATAAAAATAATGTACAATATATTTAAATTAAAATCAGGTATTTATATACTGACAGTATTCCTGGAATTCTTATTGAATAAATAAGGTTCAATTCTAATTATCACTTTTTAGAACCAGCTCCTACTAACTCTTCAAACATTCTCCTATGTATTATGCTATTAATTTGATAAAGAAATAATGTAGAAACTATTAATGAAATGTGAATACTGAGGAATATAAGTATAATGCATGTGGATTTTGAGTAAGTGAAGTATAGATATAGATGTTTTCACAGTATTGATGATTGCTTTTAAGATAAGTTCAAAGATTTCAAATGCTAATTTGTTGACCCTCATAATCTCAGTAAATGGACAGTGTCTGCTGATAGGTTAGGAAATCCAAATAATGTAATCAAAGTAAGTAATTAAAGTATTTTAAGCAGCAAAGTTTCATTATGTTGCTCTAATTTTCTATACCTATTAATTAGCAATGTATCTGACTTCTCCTCACCTCTCATGTTAAAAGGGGGCTAAAATCTACTTATCTACATGATCATCACTAATTATAAAGAGGCAGTGATAACTCATTAATTATCTCAGCAAATATTCCCTGAATTTCTGCTATTACATATCCTGTTTGATACATCAAACATCTATCAGAACCTAGAACATACTAGAAAAATGCTATTATTCTAATTTTTTATGGATCAAAGGAAGTGACTATTGAGTATTCTACATTAACCCAAAAAGTTATATCCTCCCACCTAAATCAAGAAGTTGCTTAAAATTCTTCTCATGCTTTTTTTCCAATCTGCCATCTGCGGTGGAGTCCTCCCAAATGCAGATTTTTATGAAAACCCTCACGGGGAAGACCATCACTCCCAAGGTTGAACCCTCTGATATGATAAAAAATATAAAAGCCAAGATCCAGGATAAGAAAGGAATCCCTCCTGATCAGCAAAGATTGATCTTTGCTGGCAAGCAATTGAAAAACAAACATACTTTGTCTGACTACAACATTCAATAGACGTCCACTCTTCATCTTGTGTTGAGACTTCATGGTGGTGCTAAGAAAAGCTAGAAGAAGTCTTATACCACTCCCAGGAAGAACAAGCATAAGAGAAAGAAGGTTAAGCTGGCTGTCCTAAAATACTGCAAAGTGGATGAGAATGGCAAAATCAGTTGCCTTTGTCGGGAGTGCCCTTCAGATGAATGTGGTGTTGGCATTTTTATGGCCAGTCACTTTGACAGACATTATTGTGTCAAATGTTGTCTGACCTATTGCTTCAATAAATCAGAAGACAAGTAATTGTATTTGGGTTAATAAAAGACATAGACTAAAAAAAAAAAATCTTCTCATTATAATGATACTAGAGGCCCAGTGCACAAAATTCATGCATGAGGGAGGGGGCATCCCTCAGCCCAGCTTGCACCCTCTCCAATCTGGGACACCTCAGGAGATGTCTGACTGCCAGTAGTCAGACATCCCTCTCACAATCTGGGACTGCTGGTTCCTAACGACTTGCCTGCCTGCCTGTCTGATTGCCCCTAACCACTCCCCTTCCAACCTGATAGATGCCTAATTGCTCCCCTGCCAGCCCAATCACCCCCAACTGCCCTTCTGTCATCCCAGTCACCCCCAACTGCCCTCCCCTGCCAGCCTGATCACCCTAAACTGCCTCTGCCCTTCCCTGCTGGCCTGATCTTCCCCAACTGCCCTCCCCTGCTGGCCTGGCCACCCCCAACTACCCTCCCCTGCTGGCCAGATCACCCACAACTGCCCTCCCCTGCCGGCCATCTTGTGACCACATGGGGGTGACCATCTTGTGCGAGGGCATGATGGTCAATTTGTATATTACCTCTTTATTATATAGGATTATTATATAGGATTATTATATAGGATTATAAGGTTGTTCGTTTGTAGCAAGTACAGAACATCTATATAGATGGAGGGAGGGAGGGAGGGAGGGAGGGAGGGAGGGACTGACTGACTTCAGGTAAATTATTGATTTTGTAATAATGTAGAGAAGGTTGATAAAATCAACTAACCAGAGTAGTTGAAGAGAACTCTATTTTCTTTTGTGTTTCTTTTATCTACCTTTATTATGATATAATTGATATATTGTGTAAGTGTAAGGTGTACATGTGTTGACTTGATACATGTATATATTGTGACATTATCATCACATTATGGTTAATTAACACATCCATCCCTCACATAATTACCTTTTGTGGTGAGAATATTTGGGATCTACTCTCCTCACCATATTGACGTACATAACACACGCTGTTCCTATAGTCACCAGGCTATATAGGACTTACTCATCTGATAACTGGAAGTTTGTACCCTCTGACCAATATCTCCTCCATTTCTCCCGCCTCACAGTTCCTGGCAATCATCATTGTATGATTTGTTTTTATGAGCTTGACTACTGTAGATTCACATATGAGTAAGATAGTACAGGAGAACTGTTTCTAAGTTGGAGCCTTTGCAGTTAGAAAAAGTTCTCACATTTCAAATTGGCCTCACAAGCAGTGTCCAAGGTGAGCTGACACAAAAAGAGAGGGAGAGAGAGACCCATGGACCACCAAGTCCAAATAGCCACAGAGGATTATCAAAACCAGGACAGAGGAAGATTCACCAAAGATACTCAGCTAAAGGTTTCACCAAAACCCTAATTTAGAGGATTTAATGATGTGGAGCAGATACCCTTGAGTTGCGGGAATATCATGTGTTTTTGGTGCTTAGTAGACAGAATGGAGCATGCGTTCCTTCTACACCAACATTTAGGTGACCTTTGAGTCTTTAGTTCAAAGAACCACCCATATGCTGTGAAAGACAGCAGGTAGTTTAGCAGTCCTCGGTTGCCCAAAATAAGTCCACCAGTGATCTAATGCCTCTTAACAGACGTGGAAAAGAGCAAGGCCAAACCCTCCTCTGCTTGGGACATCCCTGAAAATAACTGTCATGAGATGAAACACTGCACACGGAAGAACACTTTCAGACGTGAAGTTCTCTCGGTGCTCTTGGCTTTATCCACATGTGACTCATTGAGAAATGCCTTATTTCCTAATTGGTCTGCTTTTTTCCTCTTCTTTTTTAAAATAACTCATTACGTTTCAGAGGTGACTTGTCCCACCTAGAATCCCTCTGTGCCTACAATAGCCCACAGACTTACTGGGTAACTGCTCAACTTCTTATAATTTATTTGTATAAAATCCAGTTCTAAAGTCTTTTGCCTCCCCACCTGCAAATTGGTACAGCTCATTTAAGGACACATTTTGACATCCACGGTTTAATTTCTGCAGGAATTAATTGGCATGAGATTATTGTTTCGTTAATTCCATTAAAGATGACTACTTATTTAAACATTGTTTTTACATCATCAGTGTGTTTTTGTTTTTAAATCCTCACTCACGTATATTTTTCTCCCATTGATTTTTAGACAAAGGGAGAGGGGAGGAAGAGGGAGAGACAGAGAGAAACACCGATGTGAGAGACACATCAATTGGTTGCCTCCCGCATGCCCTGACCAGGGCTGGGAGCCTGCAGCTGAGGTACCTTCCCTTGACTAGAATCAAACCTGGGACCCTTCAGTCCACAGGCCAATGCACTAGCCACTGAGCCAAACCGGCTAGGGCATCAGTGTCTTTTCATAAAAATCATGGCTTTGTGTAATGTCACAAAACTAAGTACATTTACTCTGTGTACCCAGTTCAGTTTGATGTTCATTGCCATTTCTAAAGGGAGTGCCGTTCGATAGAGCTCTCAGATCAATGCAACTCACTTCAGGGAACGATTTGTATTCATGCTGTCTGCCTTTTCCTCCCAGTTACTAAGTACAGCCTCGTCTTCCGACAGTCATCATAACTGAACAATTACAT
>PVJC01037363.1:0-17244 GCA_004026665.1 Murina feae | reverse complement strand
TTGCCCTCAGGGGTGGGAATGGCGGGGTGGGTGGGGGGAGTCATTCAGGTAAAAAGAAGACATGTAATACTTTAAACAAACAAAAAAATTTTATAAGATTTTATTTGATCCCTAACCGGTTTAGCTCGGTGGATAGAGTATCGGCCTGCAAACTGAAAGGTCTCAGGTTCGATTCTGGTCAAGGGCATGTACCTTGGTTTTGGGCACATCTCCAGTAGGAGGTGTGCAGGAGGCAGCTGATCGATGTTTCTCTCATTGATGTTTCTAACTCTCTATTCCCCTCCCTTCCCCTCTGTAAAAAAATAAAATATATTTAAAAAAAATAAAAATAAAATATTTTCTTTGTAAGTCTGGAATTTGTAATAAGGTGTTACTAATCTACTTCCTGAACTATTATTGCTTGTTTTTCATATTAAGATACGTACATTCACACAGACATTATTATTTTCTAAGAAGATCTCTTAACCTTAAAAAACTCAGTGTATACATAGTTTATCTGCAACTTTTTAGTTTATGCTAAAAAAAAGTCAGTGTCTGATTAGTTTGGTTGTTTACAATATGGTAAGATGAGATCCCAGGGTAGTAGATTTAATTTGTCTGTGTGTTTGTGTGTGTGTTGTAAAATTATGTGACTGCTGGATCATAAACAATCGTAATAACACTGGCATCTGGGAAGAGTATATAATGGTTCTGATCCATATGGCCCATTACCACTCCTAGAAAATTTTTGCTGTGTCCTATTGATAAGATAATATAAGAAATATCATTCTGTGTCAGATCAATAGTCCAGCCTAGTGTTTCCCAAAGTATGAAATCCTTACAGTTCACATGTATATTTATTATAAAAGATTTGAACAGTCCTCCAGTAAAGAAACCATCAAACTAATTGTCCCCTGAATGTATTTTATCATGAAACTCCTATTACTATCCTACAGAATTACTCTTTCCCAGAACATACTGGGGAAAAAGGTTAAACATGACATTGAAAGGGGTGTCACAAGTGAATATTACAGATCATACGCCTTCAGCATTCAATAAATATTTTATTAGGTTCCTATTCAATTATAGGCATTTCTCTAGATGCTTGGGATAGTTCAGTGAACAAAGATTTCTATCTTCCCACCACTAACTTTTATGATCCTTGAATTTATATAAGCTTTTCCTAACTATGTTTATATGAGGGAAAGTATTTATATTTTATTTAAGAACAGAGTATCTATGCTATATTACTTCATAGCAGTACCATTAAGTCAAAATAACTATTTATTACTATGAAAAGTTATTTTTTGATGACATGAATTTAAAACCCTGACATCAGGTCCTGGCTGGGTAGCTCAGTTGGTTACCGTGTCATCCTGATATACCAGGACTATAGGTTTGATCCCCAGTCAGAGCACATACAGGAGGCAACCAATGAATGCGTAAGTAAATGGAGCAGCAAATCTCTCTCTCTCTCTCTCTCTCTCTCTCTCTCTCTCTCTCTCTCTCTCTCTCTTTCTCTCTCTCCAACAAATAAAAAATAAAACCCAATAGTCAGAAAAATATTGGAATTATCATTATGGTGTTCTATCATTGCAAATAAGAATTTAGACATTCACCAGTCTTTAAGATAAATTCCAAGTGAGAAAATGCTAAGGCATCTAATATAAGCATTCAAATCACTGACATTCCCTAGTTGGTTTGGCTCAGTGCATAGAGCATCAGCATGAGGACTGAAGGGTCCTGGATATGATTCTGCTCAAGGGCACATGCCTGGGTTGTGGCCTGATCCCCAGTAGGGTGTGTGCATGAGGCAGCCGATTAATGATTCTCATCATTGATGTTTCTTTCTCTCTCTCCCTCTCCCTTCCTCTCTGAAACCAATAAAAATATTTTTTAAAATAAATCACTGACAGATATTAACAAACCACCTTCCAAATGAATTATATCATTTCCCACTTCCATTAACAATGTACACATGTGCCTGCTTCCTCATACATTTACCATTACTGTGTGTTAGCAAATACCGTATTTTCTGGCATATAAGACGACATTTTAACCCAGGAAAATCTTCTCAAAAGTCAGGGGTCGTCTTATACATCAGGTGTCGTCTTATAGGGTGGGTGCTGAAACTTCTGAGCCAGACTGGAAAATCTGCAGTCACCGCATACGGTGTGGGGAGCTCAAAAAACGGCCGCACTCCATTCATTTCAATGGAGCCAGACAGAGACCTCAAGTGTCTCCAGTTGGCTCCGTTTTGTGCTGCATACAGTCTTTATCCCGACTTTTTAACCCAAGAAAATCTTCTCAAAAGTTGGGGGGGGGGGTCGTCTTATATGCCAGAAAATACAATATTTTTATTTTTGCCAATCAGATCAGTGAAAGTTGGTATCTCCCATATCCTCACAATGATTACTATTGTTGCTGCTGCTGCTACTACTACCAAAAGAATATGTTGACTGCTTACTATCAGTCAAATGTAGTCTCAGTACTTTATTTTCCCCTCTTACCCATCTTGGGAGGTAAGTAACATCATTGTTGCCATTTTACAGATGAGGAACCAGAGGTTCTGAAAGGTTAAATAATTTACCTAAGACCATTCATTTGATAAATGATGGAACTGAGACTCAAACCTAGGAAGTCTGGTCAAGAGTCTGAATTCATAACCATTATCCATTTGTAGTAACAAAAGACGAGGAAAAAAACACAACAAAATATCCATCAATAGAGGAATATTAAATAAATCATGGCATATCCATAAAATGGAATTATAGGAAACCATTAAATATGAGGCATCCGTATATGTCCTGAGAACACAGGATCTCCAAAATATATTAAGTGAAAAATAAAGATGTAAGGTGAAGAATAATGTTTACAGCATGCTGCCTTTTGTGTCTAAAAAGAGTGGGATTACTGCTACACACACATACACACACAACACACACACACAGTTTCTACCAGGATTCACAAGAAACGAAAAACAGTGCTTATCTCTGGAGAGGACAGCTGCGGAACAGGGAAAGCATAGAGACTTATTAGTCATAATAGTCTTTGTATGACCTTTTAGGCTGATTGGAGTTTTTAATTAACCACATGTGCATTATTTGTCCAATTGCAAACACAAAACCAGCTGATGAAAGTTTACTGAGTGATCAGTTAATTTTATTCCCATTTAAAATAATACTCATGTTGTTTCTTAAAGACTTCCTATACTTTATCATTCAATTCAACAGATTTGAAATTTTATTTTTGACAAATTAACATTTTATAAATTTAAGGTATACATCATGATGTTTTGATATATTTATACAGTGTAAAGTGATTACCACAATCTAATTAATATATCCACCACCTGCCATAGTTTTATGCTTTTGTATGTGTGTGGTCAGAACACTTGGTATCTACAATCTTAGTAAATTTCAAGTATGTAATATTATTGGCCCATAGTCACCATGCTGTATATTAGGACCCCATATCTTATTCATCTTATAATTTAATTTTGTTCCATTTGCTTAATATCTTCCCTTTCCCATACCCCAGCCTCTTGTAAATGCCATTCAACACTCTGTTATTATGAATGCAACTTAATATTATTTTAGATTCCATGTGAAAGTTAGATCATGTGATATTTGTATTTCTGTTTCTGGCTTATTTCACTTAGCATAACGTTCTCCAGATTCATCCATGTTGTTGCAAATCACAGGGTTTACTCCTTTTTTAGACTGAATGATATCCCATTATATGTATATGCTACATTTTATTTATTCATTCATCTGTTAATGAACACTGTAAGACTGAAATGAATATGGGAGTGCAGCTATCTCTTCAAGATAGTGATTTTATTTTATTTTATTTCTTCAAGATAGTGTTTTATATCTGCTTTGGATATATTCCCAGAAGTGGGATTTCAACAGATATTTTTCAGTGCCTATTATATGCTAGGCAGGCATTGAATTATGTATTGGGAATATAATGATAAATAATATAGGCACAGTCCTTGCCTTTGTGGAACTTACCATCTATGAAAATAGCAGATATGAAAAAATATTTGATATTTTTAATCATTAAAAGTTCAACCAGGGAGGGGGATAGGGTGATAGCAGACCTAAGCTAGGCTGTGGACTCAATGAAAACTTGCCAGAGTATGTGAAGTTTTGAATCAAGTGCAAAATGAGAAAGGGAGAAGGATAAAAATGCACCTCAGGCACATGGAACAGCATGTGTGAAGGCCCTGAAGCAGAAAGGAGCATGGGGTATTAGAGGAAATGAAGGTGAGCCAATTTAACCGGAGCTTAGAGAGAAAAGGATAAAAGGTATGAGACTGGAGGGTTTAGCGAGGCTTTTTAGACATTGTTTAAAAGTTGTGAATGTATTTTAAGAGCAATGGGAAATCATGAAAAATTTAGGTAGAGGAAGACATGATCATGTATACATTTTTAAAAGTTTACCTGCAGTGTGGAGAGTGGACTGGAGAGAAGCAAGTGTAAATAAGCATTCCAGCTGGGGCATATTGTAATTGTCTAGGCAAGAGATTATGGGGGAAGTCTATAATGAGAGGTGCATATATTTACAATATGTCTTTGAGATAAACCTGCCAAGAGTAGCTGATGAATTGGTGTAGGGGTGAAAGTGAAAGTTATGTCAGGTGTGATTCTTTAGTTTTTCACTTGAGTGATTAGAAAGTGGTTCCATTTCTAAGGTAGGGAACACTGGGCAAATGGGTTTTGAAATGGGGTTGAAATGTTCAAGAGTTAAGTATTGAACATGTTCAGAAGAGATGTTGAGCAAGGGGTTGGATATATTGATCTGGAGCTCAAAGGAAAGACCAGAAATAAGGACTATTAAATTACTGGTTTGTAAAAAGATGATACATCACATCTCAAAGTTGAAGATACTTCTGAATAAAGGTAAATGTTCAGGTAATCATGGCTTTTCAACTCGTGAAACCTCTAAGTACAAAATCAGTGTCTCATTGATTTAATAGGGTAGTGAATTCTTTGCCTGGAGAACATCCAGCCACCACAGCCAGCCAGCCTCCCAACATTATTGAGAGACCACCCCCACACTCTGAGGATTTTCCTTAAGGTCTTTCTCAAGGTCTCCTCTCTACAAAGCACAACACTAATGTATGTTTTGTTAGACCTCAGTTCCAGTGCCCCTATTTATTTCAGTAAGAATATGCATATCCCCACAGCTTTTTGTTTGTGGGCTCTATTTTGTTGTCTCTCTCTCTCTCCCTTCATCCCCTGTCCTGGTCCACCCCTTTGAAGATTTTTGCCAGTGAATCTTAACTCCGCCTATGCTTTTTGGTTTGTGAAGGCAGCGGTGAAGGGCACAAGGACAGCCATGGGGACATTTATGTAAATACTAGAGGCCCGGTGCACAAAAATTTGTGCACTCGGGGTGGGGGTCCCTCAGCCTGGCCTATGCCCTCTTGCAGTCTGGGACCCCTCAGGGGATGTCCACCTGCTGGCTTAAGCCCACTCCCTGGGGGATCTGGCCTAAGTTGGCAGTCAGATATCACTCTGGCAGCCCAGGAGCCCTTGGGGGATGTCCACTCTCCAGCAGGGAGCAGGCCTAAGCTGCAGTTGGACATCCTTAGCACTGCCCAGGAGACGGGAGAGGATCCCGACACCACCGCTGTGCTGGCAGTCGTCAGCCTGGCTTGTGGCTGAGCAGAGCTCCCCCTGTGGGAGCACACTGACCACTAGGGGGTATCTCCTGCATTGAGCATCTGCCCCTGGTGGTCAGTGTGTGTCATAGTGACCAGTCATTCCCAGTTGTTCTGCTGTTAGGGTCAATTTGCATATTACCCTTTTATTATATAGGACAGAGGCCTGGTGCACAGATGGGGGTCAGCTCGTTTGCCCTGAAGGGTGTCCTGCTGGGGTGCCTGGCCAGGCTGGGTGAGGGACTGAGGGCTGTTTGCAGGCTGGCTACACCCCCTTCTGGGTGGGGTTCACTACTGGGGTGCCTGGGTGAGGGGCTGATAGCTGTTAGCAGGCTGGTCAAACCCCCCAGGGGGCACTCTCACCCCATGGGAATGTGGCCAGGCTGGTGGAGGGGCTGATGGCTGTTTGCAGGCTGGCTACACCCCCTTGGGGATGGGGGTTGCCACTGGGGTGCCTGGCCAGCCTGGGTGAGGGGTCGAGGGCTGTTTTCAGTCTGGTCAAGTTCCCCAGTTGGGACCCTCACCCCATGGGCGTGTGGCCCGCCTGGGTGAGGGGCTGAGGGCTGTTTTCAGGCTGGCCACAGCCCCTCAAGGTGGGAGTCTATACTGGGGTGCCTGGCCAGCCTGGGTGAGGGGCTGAGGGCTGTTATCAGGCTGGATATGGCCGCGGGCTAGAAGCAGGTATCTGGGATTTATTTAACTTCTATAAATGAAACTTTGTTGCCTTGGTCCGGCTCAAAGCCTAAGTTGCCCCTGGCAACCCAGGTTCCCAATCCCTCCTTGAGTGGAGGCCACCGCCTCCGGCTGGAAGCAGATATCTTGGGTTTATTTACCTTCTGTAATTGAAACTTTGTTATCTTGAGCGGAGGTCAGGGCCCACAGGGCAGGTGGGAATCTTGGCTTCCTCCATCACCAGGGCAATGCAAGCCTCCTGCCTCACTACAGCTCCGTGGCTGATGCCATATTTGTGATGGAGTGAGGGTTAATTTGCATATTACTCTTTTATTAGATAGGATGTCTCTCTCATTGCCACACTGCAGCTGAAGAGTGTGTAGTATTTTCCCAGTCAGCTTGGCCATACTGATGTCAATAATTTGAGAGAAATTATTCAGATTTTATTTTTGTATCTGTGGTAACAAAAACATTAACCAAAAGATTATCTGTTTGGAAGCTTCTCCAGACACCCACACCCTCCTCCCACCCCACCAAGCTATTTGCTCACATTAACAAATTAAAATGTCTGAAGCATCATTCATTCTTTACCTGTATACTAAAAACCCTGTTGTATTGATTTTTTTAAATAATAACCCTTTTTACCTCTGTGTAATATATATATATTAGGGGCCCGGTGCACAAAAATTTGTGCACTGGGGGAGAGGGGTGTCCCTCAGCCCAGCCTGTGCCCTCTTGCAGTCTGAGACCCCTCTGGGGATGTCCACCTGCTGGTGTGCCTGGCGAGCCTGAGTGAGGGGCCAATGTCTGTTTGCAGGCTGGCCAAGCTCCCCAGTGGGGACCCTCAACCCAGGGGGTGTGGCAAGCCTGGGTGAGGGGCTGAGGGCAGTTTTCAGGCTGGCCACAGCTCCCACTGACCCTCTGGGCCATCTGCCTGGGAAGCAATTGGGTGGCCGTGGCACATGCAGGGAGGTTTCAGGCCTCCTTGCACATGCCCCTGGCCACCTGATGGCCTCCCAGGAGGGAGCCTCGGGGCTGGCTGGCTAGTCCCGCCCCCAAGGCTTCTGCCTGGGAAGGCATCGGTGGGCTCAGGGCGCCAGATGCCTTCCCAGGACGGAGGCTCCCAAGATGGCAGAGGCCGCAGCACCGGTGTGATTGGCTTCTCCGGGGCTGCGGCCTCTGCCATCTTGGCTAGGCTAATTTGCACACAGTCACTCTGATTGGCTGGTGGGCGTGGCTTAGGCATCCCGAAGAAACAGTTAATTTTAATATTATGCTTTTATTAATTAGAATGTGTGTGTGTGTGTGTGTGTGTGTGTGTGATGTACATTTTAAGTTCTTAAATTTTTTTTATGGTTTATAATATGTATGACCAATGTAGCCATTGCTTAAAAATGTACCATGTAAATATAAACACATACTATGAGGAAAAAAAGAATTTATTATCACTTAGCCAACTAAAATATTTCAGTTCTCAAAAATAGAAGCCCTTAAAATAATAGAATAGCTTTAATTTTGCTATTTTACTGAAATTGTCAGCTCTTACATTCATTTTTACTTTGCAAAAAATTTACATAAATACATTTGAAAGAAAAGGTATTTTGAAATTTTTCTCCATGCAGAGGCTTTACATTTTTCTAATTTTTTCCATGCCCAGAGATGGTGTGATAGCTTCCGAGAAACAACAGATAAATATATGCTGGGAATTTTATATTTCTGAGGATCATACTTTCTAGTCTCGGTAAAAAAAGGGATTTGAAATTTGAGGCAAAACATATTAGAAAATCAGTACTACAGAGTATTTGTTTATCCCACTAGATATAAATTTCATGATGTCAGGCTTTTTTGTTGTCTGTTTAATATATATTTGATTTTTTTACAGAGAGGAAGGGAGAGGGATAGAGAGTTAGAAACGTTGATGAGAGAGAATCATCGATCAGCTGCCTCCTGCACACTCTCTACTGGGGATGTACCCGCAGCCAAGGTACATGCCCTTGATTGGAATGGAACCTGGAACCCTTGAGTCTGCAGGCCGACACTCTATCCACTGAGCCAAACCGGTCAGGACTTTGTTGTCTGTTTTGTTTATTGCTGTAATTGTAGCATATTAATTAGTGTCTTGCACATAGTAGATACTGAATGTTTAAGGAAAACTGAAAATTAGTTATACTCATAGTGAAAAGGATATATATTAGTATATCCAAAGTAAGATAGAATACTTTTATTTATCATGTTTTTAACCACCCATCTATGGTTTATCACTGTTAGAAGAAAGAGATTTTGGAAAGTTTCCTGTGTTTACCCTGGGAAAATTATTAATTTCCTTTTCCATTGGTGGTATTAAGTGTCTTATAGATCACACAGATAAGATCTATTTCACTTCTGATAATACTCATGTACATGCTGCTAATGATTAGGGAAAAAATACACGTTTAGGGATTTATCATGGAACTTTAGCAAAGTAACAAAGGTATCGAGCATCTTCAAAAATGACACATCATAGTGGTCACAAATATAAAGGTGAAGACAGTCCCTGTCTCCATAGTACCTACCATATATTAGGGGAGTCAGAACTAAGCTCAGTTCAGCAAACATTTATTAAATTCCTATTGTGCCAGGTTTATGAAAGATACAGGAAGAAAAAAAGATAAATAAAATATCATCCTTGTCTTACAGGTGCTTATAGTTTTGGCTGTTGCATATGTGGGTGTGTATTTTTGTGAATATGTATGGGGATATATGTACTGTATACTGATAACTGCAAATACTTTCAGTGCAATATGAGAGATTATGACAGAGTGGTAACATTATACAGGAAAGTTTAATCCAATATAAGGAGGAGGTGAAAGGAAGAGATGGTAAAAGCCAAGCTGAATCTTGGGGATCAATGTTCGCTAGAGGAAGTGAATATCATTCTATGCTGAAGGAACAACAGGGGGACTGGGGAACCACAAACAACTCCAGGACAGGTGATGTAAGTAAAGGTCCACTACTGCACTTTCTCTGAATTATTTTGGAACTCTTGTAATGTAACTACACAATGAATTTCTGGGATAAAAAAATGTACCTTTCTTCACTCCCATGAACCCTCTCTTCTTTGGTTTGGTGGGGCTAGGGTGGGAGTAAGCTTACCTTGAAAATACTTGAGAGCTATTTTAGCTGCTTGGCATAGACTACCCAAACCCCATCATCAAATACATTTACTTTAATCACTTTACTGTAAAGGCTATTTTACCTTGATCATTTGTGCAGTAGTTTATCGGGAGAATCTTGTTTATGTATAGAATACCAGATTCTGAATCAATAAACGCTTATCAAGCAACTAATATGCTTTCATCTTCCCCCCCCCCCCCTGTAAAGCAAGGCTAATTTTGCAAATATATATCATCAGGGTGGCTGTTTGTACTAACTAGAACAAGTAAAGACGCGATGGGGCTTCCATTCTGGCGAAACTAGAGCTCGAGGTTTTTCGTGGGCTTTCATTGAAAAGACGTAGTGGCCAAAAAGATACAGCATATTGTTTGAAAGTATTGGTGTGAGAATTCATACTTCGGGGTTTAAAACAAAAGTACACACACACACAGACACACACACGCTGGAATGAAAATGCCCTTTGTGCCCTAACCGTTTGGCTCAGTGGATAGAGCATCGGCCTGCGGACTGAAGGGTCCCAGGTTCGATTCCGGTCACGGGCTTGTACCTTGGTTGCGGGCACATCCCCAGTGGGGAGTGTGCAGGAGGCAGATGATCGATGTTTCTCTCATCGGTGTTTCTAACTCTCTATCCCTCTCCCTTTCTCTCTAAAAACTCAATAAAATATATTTTTAAAAAGAACATATTAAAAAAATTAAAACTTAAAAAAAGAAAATGTCCTTTGTTCACAAAGCAGTCCCTTTTCAATTTCTCTCTGTCTCCGTGTCTCCTAACAATTCTTTAAAATATATTTTATTAATTTTTCACAGAGAGGAAGAGAGAGGGATAGAGTTAGAAACATTGATCAGCTGCCTCCTGCACACTCCCCACTGGGGATGTGTTAGCAACCAAAGTACATGCCCTTGGCCGGAATCAAACCTGGGACCTTTCAGTCCGGCACTTTATCCGCTGAGCTAAACCGGTCAGGGCTCCTAACAATTCTTGATTCATCATTGTCAAGTACACAGGTCTCCCCACATTCATCCTAGCCATCGTAGAAAAATAGACATCTTTTTTCTATTCCAAACCTCACAGGCTAAACACGCCCCTGCGCTCGGCCTGGAAAATGAATTGAGTTTTTAAGGTTCGCGCAAACATTTCAAATAGAATGCTTAGCTACTCGGATCCGCCACTCAAGAACTACAATACCCAGAATGCACTGTTTCCGCTTCCTTTTTCTACCAAGGCAATGCGTAACTTTATTTCATTTTCACAAGCAGTAGTCACATGACACGTTTCCTGTGAAGATGGCGGATGGTCTCCCTTCGGAGTTTGATGTGATCGTAATAGGGACGGGTATGTTGTGGCTCTGGTACTTCCCTGACGAAGTATAGGAAGTCGGTTCCTACCATCTCTCTCAGTGGCGAGGGTTCGCGAGAAACGCCAGGTTGAGCTTGGGAGGGAGGACGGCAAGGAAGTGAGGTAGTCGGGATACAGCGCGGGACTTGCAGCTCCAGGGAGGGGGCTGGGACTCGTGGCTTGGGAACGCGGGCCTCGTGGCTTGGGACGCGAGACCCGGGGCTTGGGACGCGGGACCCGGGGCTTGGGACTCCCGGTGCTTAGCGCCATTTGAGTAGGAGTCGATCCGGTCGATGCCGAATGCTCAGGTTGGTTGCTGTGGGTGATTCTTTTAATTTCCTTAGACGGAGGTGGGTTTGCAGTGTCATGAGAGTGGAGGGTCGTGATTTTAGCAATGGC
Source organism: Murina feae (assembly GCA_004026665.1). Taxonomy (NCBI): domain Eukaryota; kingdom Metazoa; phylum Chordata; class Mammalia; order Chiroptera; family Vespertilionidae; genus Murina; species Murina feae. The sequence goes on along the minus strand of PVJC01037363.1, from coordinate 6,032 downwards.
GACGCCTTTGGAAAGACACGATTCCTTCCTTGTTGATCACAAGGTGATATTTCCCATCATTTTGTCTCGCCATTTCATAGGAATTTTTCGTAATCCTAGGGTTCACTGCAACTTGAATACAGCTGACTCCCCAGTTTTTCGAAAAAGATGCTCAGCTGTAACCCATGTGCGTTTTAATTTGCCAGGGCTAGGAAACGGATTCTTTTCTATTGTGTTGAGAAGTGTAGGTAATTGTGTTTTTTTAAGGTAGCCATTATTTCTGCTTTATGATGCAGAAAGAAATAATTTTGTTTTCTCAACCTACCTACCTGCCCACAACTAAATGAGCTGAGAACAAGCTTCTTCCCCTTGTTGTCCCACCATTTTATTTTCCATGTTTTGGGTGGAGCCAGAAATCCCTCTGCAACTTCTAGTTAACAAATTATATGTACAACACGTGGCAGAACACATTTGGCAGCAGTTGGTATTTTGTTTTTCTTAACATTGTAAAGGATGGGTTTTAGATGAGGTGAAATGGGTTGTTGGGTGGGGTTTTCTCCTGTCTGCAGAATATTTTAGGCTGGAGAAGCTCTGGTGGATGAGACCTTGTCCGATGTGTTATTGAATTCAATTTCTTGTCTTCTCAAACAGTAGGAGCAGCCATGTTTCCAGGTCAGGAGTAATAATAACTACCTCTTCCCCAATGCTTATTATTTGCTAATTGAGGTGCTAAGCACTTTACAAGCTCTATGAAATCCTTACAACAGCCTTATTAGAGTATGTATTTTCTACACTTAAAAGAAGAGGGAAGGGGCTTTGGAAAGGTTGCAGTTTGCCCAAGATCACATAGCTGTTAAATTTCCAAAGGCCCAACCTATCCCAGAAGGAGAACCAATGGTTCTGACTCTCAGCATTAACTCATATTAGTAGAAATAATTGGGAAAACTTGGTTCTAGACCTTCTTTGCTATTAACTGTCTGTGTGAATTGCGAGGGCTAGGTACTTAATTTCTCTGAGCCTCAGTTTCCTTGTTTTTGAATACAGGGAGGGTAAACTAGATAGTCTTTTAGGTGCTGCCTAGCCAAAAATTCTCTTATTCTACTTGCACCTGGGTAATTATTCTCAGCACAGTAAAGATATGTTGACTCCCATCCTGAAAACCGCATGACTGCAAATAACTAGTCTGTAATTGCTATGAATAGATATTGGAGGAAGCCAATAGACTATTCAGTTATTTTCTCCAGTCTATCCTAAAACTGAGAACAACATCCATTTTAGAGTAGTTGTTGTACCATAATTGAGTTCTATATAATTGCCTTTCTTTTTTGTTACCTAGGAACTTGAGGTGTTTAAAAAAATTTAAGAATAATTGATTATTTTCCTTATCTGGGTTAAAAATTAATTGATGATTGCTAATTCTTATTATGGTGCTAATTCTTGTAATAAATTAGATGGCCCAGTGTATTAAATTTGTGCACAGCTGTAGTCCCTAGGCCTGGCTGGTGATCAAAGCACAAGCATCTGGTGTGGAAGGGCAGGTCCCAGCTGACCGCTGGGCCCTGGGCAGCATCTGGGCCCCCAGGTCCTGGCATATCCCCCTCCTTCTGAGTCACAGCACCTGAGTTCCCACATGGAGATGTGGTGAGCGTGGCCAGATGCTGTGGGCCGAGGTGCAGTGTGGGCCTCTGGGCTGCCCAGTAGTGCTGCACAGAAGCTGCAGGCGGGGGGTGGTGGGGCAACACACTCTCTCCTGGCTGGCCTCATGGACCGGCTCCTGTGCTAACCCACAGGGAGCCTGATGGGCCCCTGCAGTCCTGGCGACTGCAGCCCTGCTCACCTGGAAGAGGGCACACAGGTGCGGGGTGGGCTCCTCCCTGCCTCCTGGCACCTAAGCCCAGGGGCTTCCCCAGCACACAAGCCCTGGTATCCCAGGGGAGGGTAGCAGGAGGAGTGAGAGCAAGCTCAGCGGACATTCCGCATTCTCACTGCACCTTCATCCCCGTCACCCCCACCCCCAGGTAGCTGGCAAGAGGTCGCAGCTTGTCGCTGATGCCCACCATGTTCTGCACTAGTGGTCAGCGCACATCATAGTGAGCGGTCAAACTGAGGGGACAATTTGCATATTAGTCTTTTATTATATAGGAAGGATATTCTGCCATGTGATTCAGTTTGTAATATGGACTATATCCATTGTGTTGGAGTATGTTTTATGATATAGGTAGGAAGACACTGTGAGTGATCCAGAAAATTGCATCATGAGGCATCTGGTATCTGGGAAAAGATTCATGTTAGACTTATTTTAGTGAGAGTAATGCTATTACTCTTAGTATGGGAAGAACTTTTTTTAAAAATATATTTTATTGATTTTTTACAGAGAGGAAGGTAGAGGGATAGTGAGTTAGAAACATCGATGAGAGAGAAACATCATCCATCAGCTGTCTCCTGCACACCCCCTACTGGGGATGTGCCCACAACCAGGGCACATGATTGTGAATCAAACCTGAGACCCTTCAGTCTGCAGGCCGACAATCTATCCACTGAGCCAAACCGGTTAGGGCAGGAAGAACTTATTTGAAGTTAATATTAAAAAATTATGTTTTTATGGTCAATGGTGAACATATTCTGAGCTTATCAAGCACATTTCTTGAATTTATAATATGAAGTATTATTTAGATATGTTAAAGTGAAAAAATTGGATAAAAGTTATTTCCCCAAAAAATGATTCTAATAAACTCAATCATTAGTTAATTGGAATTATTTTTAGTATATTTGAAATATTTTATTTCTGAAATAGTTTTCTGAAAGTAGCCTTTAAACTCCGTTTGCTTTACTAAATGTACTAGCTTTAGTAAATCAGGAAAAACAGTGTTTCATACCTTCAGTTTTACTGACAAAAGCAGAATTAATCATGCATGTAGCAGAGACACGAATGTGCTTTGAAATGTAATTTTTATCTTTTTAAATATATTTTTATTTCAGAGAGGTAGGGAGAGAGAGAGAGACAGAAACATCAATGATGAGAGAGAATCATTGATCAGCTGCCTCCTGCATACCCCCTACTGGGTATCAAGCTCACAACCTGTTCATGTGCCTTGACTTCCTGGTTCACAGGTCTACACTCAACCACTGAGCCACTCCAGCTGGGCTGTAATTTTTCTTTTAGCAGATTTAGTTCTAGTTAAAAAATCATTAACAGCTAATTGTTTCATCAAGTAAAATCTCTGGAAAATATTTTAAGTTAATGACCTTGATTAATTTGTTTATTTTTTATTTTTCATAGTACAAGGTTTTTCTTAAGATTATGTTTTGAAGGGATTTTGGGAAAATAAAGTTTTGTATGTATTTTCTTAGTTAAATCTATTTCCTTTTGATAAAAAATACAGGAAATATCTCTGAAACACCTAAAGACAGAGAAATAAGATAAAGTACTTGAACCATGGAAAATATAGACAAAACGGAATAAGGAAGGAGAACCAACTGAAGTCTTAAGGAAGAATACAAAAATAGATATAAGTGTCTAGAAAGTGGCATTTACCAGTAGTTTGGGTACACAGTTGTCATTTTCAAGGCATTTTGCAATTTAAAAAGACATTTGAATGTTAATTTTGTGGGTTGTAGAGAAATATCATTGGTTTCAGGTTAAAAATAGTCCCAGTAGGCTGCTGCCCTTGGCTGGCTTGGGGTCGGGCCGGCACCCAGGCCGCAGGATGACTTTAATTCAGCTTGTGCGTGACCACTGGGTACATATACTTGTCCCTATGGGATTTGTCATTGGATGTTATCTAGACAGAAAGAGCGATGAAAAGCTAACTGCCTTCCGGAACGAGAGTTTGTTATTTAAAAGAGAGTTGAGGCCCAATGAAGAAGTCACCTGGAAGTAAAGGCTGTGGCTGAATTACAGAATGTTCACATTTTTAAAATTATCAGAAAAATAAAAACCCTGAACAATTAAAAAAAAATAGTCCCAGTAACATAACACTTTACTGGAGGTGACTTATTTGGCAACCTCTGTAACCTTCAGTCTGCAGCACAGTCAACGACTCAACAGTAGAGCAAGCAAGATGGACGTTGCAAGAGATATGTGGTAATATGACATTTTTCTTATATAGGGGAATCCCTCAGGCTCTCACTTAGGGCATTTTAATTCTTTAGAAATGGTTCTCAGAGTATATTAGAAGCATCCTATTAGAAGATAGAGGGAGTGTTATCAGCTTTTATAAAAGCTGTGTTTGGGATAGGGTGCCATTAGACACAAGTAAGCAATAGGACATATCTTTATGGCAAAGGGAAGAGTCTAATACCTAAAATGCAAACCAATAAATACAATGGCCTGGGACCATTTAGTGTAGTGACAGACATTGATTTGTCAGTGTTTTTAATCCACATTTACTGAAAACATAGCTCCTGCCCTTGTGCAGTTTACCTGTTCTAAGGAACTATTTGTGGTTCCTGATAGTTACATCCTCAGAGCTATTCATAAGCCAGTGGGGGCTTATCATTGCATACTTCTTGCTTTCTGAAGGCCACATACCAATTCAATCTGCATCCCTTTCCTTTCTCAAGTACACTACACAAATAATATTTTGGCCTTCTTCCCCTAAGATGGGTTGTGGAATAGGCTAGCTTAAAAATTTTTTTGTGGAGGATAAACACATACTTTTTAAGAGTCTTATTGCTAAAGATTATGAGGAAAGAGATGAGATAACCAAAACAACACACATGGAAATTATAAGTGGTATTGCTCCTAAATCCTGACTACCTTACTAGATAGAAATCAGCATCTGTCCTCTATCTATCTATCTATCTATCTATCTATCTATCTATCTATCTACCTACCTACCTATCTACCTACCATCTATCTATCAAAAAGGCTAATATGCAAAGTGTCCCCTCAGGATTTGATAGGGAGACTGGGAGTTTGATTGCTCACTATGATGTGCGCTGACCAGGGAGTTGTGCACAGCGAAGGAAGGCCCTGGCTGGCAGCTGGGGAAGGAAGCCCCAGCCAGCAGCCAGAAGGAAGGCCCTGGCTGGCAGCCAGAAGGCCCCTATTAGCCCTGATCACCAGACAGGCCTAGGGACCCTACCCATGCACAAATTTTGTGCACCGGGCCTCTAGTAGGACAATAATAGATATGGCATAATGGGAATCACTTGACCTTCCTACTGAGTGACTTTTGGAAAATTGCAAAATATCTTGGAACATCATTTTGTTCATCTGCAAAGTGAGAGATTTGATTAGGTGACCTCTAAGGTAGGCATCTACCAGCTCTAAAATTTACCGTTATGTGTACATAATTATGACTCTGGGTCCTTGAGAAAAGGCTAGATTCTGTATAGTCCTTGTAAGAAGTCAAGTCAGTGTTTAATATACTTTATAAAATTTTTTATTCAAATGGCTCATAAAAAACATTTTCTTGAAAAAGATAAGCTGCTTTTATCATGTAGGCAGCACAGCTCCATTCCTTGATGTTAGTGGAGAATCAAAAATGTTAAGGTAGTTAGTTAGCCTTTGGCTGGCAACCCATTGACTATAATGCTTATGTTGGTTGTAGTTACCTACACTTCTTAAAACATTGGGGGATAGCAATACTGCAGGAGGTTTCATAGAAACTGATATTTATCAAATACCTATTTGTGCCAGATTTTGCCAAGTGATTTCCCTTATATGTATCTCATTTAATCTCCTTCCAGGAAGTCTATATGTGGTTCGTTGTAGCATCACAGAATGTTTATACTTCTTCTGCTTGTGTTTCCAAACATCCATGGACCCTAGAGCAGAGTTTTTTTTCCTATTTAAAAAAGTATTTATTTTTTAATCCTCACCTGAAGATATTTTTTCATTAATTTTTAGAGAGTGGAAGAGTGAGGGAAAGTCAGAGAGAAATATTGATGTGACAGAAATGCATTGATTGGTTGCCTCCTGCATGAGCCCCAACCAGGGCCCGGCTGATGGAGGAGCCCAGGGAAGAGCCTGTAGCCTAGGTACATGCCCTTGACTGGAATCGAAACTGAAACCCTTTGGTCCCCAGGCCTGTGCTCTATCCACTGAG